>CAJHQP010007855.1:0-29994 GCA_905132765.1 Moricandia arvensis
AAGTAATTGTTGTCTTTCGGATGCTAGCTTATGGCTTACCTGCTGATGCAAAAGACGAATACATAAAAATTGGTGAATCAATAGCAATCGAAAGTATGGAAATATTTTGTCGAGCTATAGAGGAGATATTCTCAGAGGAGTACTTACGATCACCAACACCTGCTGATGTTTCAATACTTTTGTACATTGTTGAAAGACGAGGGTTTCCCGGAATGCTAGGTAGCTTGGACTGTATGCATTGGAAATGGAAAAATTGTCCTACCGCTTGGGATGGACAATATGCAGGCCGTAGTGGATCACCAACTATAATTCTTGAAGCTATTGCGGATTATGATCTTTGGATATGGCATGCATATTTTGGAATGTCGGGCAACAATAATGATATCAACGTCTTGGAGTCTTCTCGTCTTTTCTCCAATCTTGCTCAAGGTATTGCACCTCCTGCTCATTTTATCATTCAAGGAAATGAAATAATATGGGCTATTATTTGGCTGATGGTATATATCCAAAATGGTCTACCATAATACAAACTATTCACGAGCCAATGGGTCCAAAAAGCAATATTTTGCAACACAACAAGAAGCATGCCAGAAAGATGTGGAACATGCATTTAGAGTTCTCCAATCACGCTTTGCAATTGTGAAAGGGCCAGTTCGTCTTTGGAAAAACGATGTGATATATGACATAATGAGTAGTTGTATAATTTTACATAATATGATAATTTTGGATGAGCGTGATCTCGAAGCACCAATTGAAGTTAGCAGCAAAGTTCCACACACAGAGGTTAATACCGAAGAACATGATAATATTCGTTTCCAAGAATTTTTGTCGCGATTTAGAATAATTAAAGATGAATACGCTCAGTTTGCACTTCGGAACGATTTAAGTGATCATTTGTGAGAAAGATACGTGACTGATGCTTCTTTATAAAATCTAGTTTTATTGTTTTTCATTTATGTTATGTGTAATAATTTTATTATATGACAATGTTGGATTTGTAACAATTGAGTTGAATTATTATTAAAAAAATTGTTGAATACCATTAGTAAATATGAAAAAGTATAAGATGTTTTTAATTATTAATGATAAAATAAAGATAGAATATATTTAAAATATTCCTTTTATAAGAAAGAAATGAAGCAATCCATTGAAAAAAAAATTACTTTATTTCTTGCTTTATTTTGAATAAAATAAATTTTTGAAGAAAAAAATAATCTAACTATTGAAAATGCCCTAATAGGTATACTAAATTATAAGCAGAGACCAAAATCAAGTGGTGATAAGATTTTTATTTCGTTTTGTTAAATAAATAACGAATATAATAAAAATGCGTTATATTCAAACAAAAGTGTAATGCCTGAATAGAAAGCAACATTAATAGTCGCCGAAAATAGCGTCTGAACTTAATACATAGTACAGTTTTAATGCTATTTAATTACTGCATGTTACAACATTTTTCCAGCTCTATCACTTGTAGAAGAAGACTCCGACTTTTATTTTGTCTGTGTTAAACAAGAAAAAGAAAACAGAGACATGAATTTGTTAACCCTGTTCAATCCATCGGTAAGAAGAGTACACCTCAATGTACAATAAAGGAGAGAAAATAAAGTGTACAATGAATCAACTAAAGAGTTGGAGAAATGTTGTAACACACAGTAATTAAAGAGAAATATATAGGATTGTTTTCTTAAAGATTTTGTCACAAAAATAGTTTTTAAAACAAAATGATTAAAAGAGATTTTATTAAAAGATGTAAATATACATTTATACTCTATGAGCTAATTAATTTAGCCTTAGATTTAAAATTTTAAAGTTACCAGGTAGAGTTTAGGATGTAAAGTTTAAAATTTTAAAAAATAAAAAATGTTAAAATTTTCAAAATAAAAAAAATTATTTCCATTACTTTTTTTTAAAAGTTATTTTTATGACAAAAACTTAAAAGATATTATAAAAGATTTATCCGTGATTAAACAGTATTTAAAATTGTATGTATTAAGTTTTGATGCTATTTTCGCGACGGTTTATGTTGCTTTCAATTAAGGCTAGGGATTTTAGCATTTATACCCAAAACACTTTAAAGGTTCTACAGTAATAAGAAAGTTGATTGTCCTCTCTTATTTTTCTCTGGTTCAATGCTTCGCACACTTTAATTACTGCAGGTGCAATCTCATGAGAAAATTTCTATCAAAGAAAACATGTTCAAGTTTATAATCACATGTAGAGTCTTAGACCATCTCCAACCCCACTTCATTTTTCACTTTTTACTTCATTTTGAAGCAAGTTTTGCTCCAACCCTACTTCATTTTCTACTTCAAAATGAAGCCATGAACAGTGTTGCTTCAAATTTGAAGATATACTATTCACATCTTCATTTTTTGAAGATGAACTTTTCTAATTATAAATTGGTCCTTAACTTTTATTTATTCTTATCTTTTACCAAAATAAATTAAATATTGTAATATAACCCAATTAATTTCTAATTTCAGTTTTTATTTTCACCATATTAATTAAAAATATTAAATATACTAAAATCATTAAAAATTGTCCAAATGAAGTTGATGTTTGAGGAAGTTTTTGATCTTGTTGTTCTTCACTTATTTCCAATAAAATTTAAATTTGCTCGGATTAAATGTATGCATGAAATTTTTATTTATTTATTTATGTTTTGTATAATAATTTTTATTATATGATAATGTTAAATTTGTATTTAATAATATTTATGTTGAAATATTGTTAAAGTAAAATAGTTGGGTAAAGCTTGTAAACATAAAAAAGTAGAAGGTGTTGTTAGCAAATAATGATTAAATAAAGATGGAATATACTTAGAATATTCTTTTCAGAAAGAGAAAATGAAGCAAACCATTGGAGCAAAAGTTGCTTCATTTTTTACTTCATTTTGAAGAAAGTGGATTTTTGAAGATAAAAATGAAGCCAACCATTGGAGATGCTCTTAGGGGTTGATTGACTAGTGTTGTAGCTTTAGATTTTTTACTTTAAAAAATTGGCTGTGAATTTTTTGCTTTGGCTTTAATTGTTTTACAGTGGATTTATTTTAAAAGAATTTAACAAAAGTTGTAAGAAAATTGCTTTTGAAAGCTAACATATTTTTTTTTCTAACATTCTAGCTGTAGTTTTATTTTTTTTTAAACTAAAATATATGTTTTATAAAAATGCTTTAGAAAGAAAAATGGCTGTCCAAATCACCTACAACCACTGTCAATCAACCCTTATTCTCAGTTTTTCACTATTAATTGATGTTCCTTATTTTTACGAGATTCTTTTCCTTGGATATGCGTCCATTAAACACAAGTTTTGTTGGAACTGACTGCTAATTACATATTTACTTCCTTTATAATTTTATATTTTATTGAAGTGAAGAGAAAGGGAAACCATATTCACGTATTTTTTGAAACCTAAATGAGAAAGCCTATATAATATTGGGCAAGTCTTTTAAATAGATTTTTTTGAAGTTTTTATCACAAAATAGATCTTAAAATGATCAAAATAGATTTTTTATTTAAAATTTTTATTTTTTATTTTATTTTTTTTTTTATTTTAGATTTCACCTCCAAAACCCCAGCACATAACTCTAAACCCTAAGTCTAGATTATTTAATTCAAGGAGTATAAATGTATATTTACACATTTAAATAAAATCTATTTTAGTTATTTTTTTCCTTGAATTTTATTTTTTGAGAAAAAAACTTTTTTATATATATCTTATGATATTTCTTTATAATGTATGTCCAGCTCCAATATGAAAGAATTTAGTTGATTAGGTGTGATATCAGCTTTGGATCAAATATCAAAACAGACATAATGACATTGGTGATTATTGTCACACCACGGGAGATATTTACAATTCAACAAAAGATCATCAAGACTCTGTATTCTTATTGGTTTTGTAGAAATACGTTTTTTTCTATAACGTTCTTAAGGAGGTACAATAACTATTAGGGAGAAGTATCAAATATCTTTTGTATCAAGTAGAACAGGAATACGTATATATTTCTGTTAGTGATAAGGATCTTTTCCAAAACCGATTATTTAAAAGTTTTAGGTCTTGTATACTTTGTATTGGTGAAGTGAATAAAAAAAGCCGTTTGATTATCAATCTCTACATGGTATCAAAGCATAAATATATAGAATGATCAAGAACTCTGTTTTCTGTTATTTCGTAAAAGTTCTATATCGTCATGTCAGAGTTGGCTAAGAAAGATGCGGAGAAAGGTAATGAGGTAGCAGTGCTATCACCATACATGTTGTATGTTTTTGATAATCCAGGAGCCATGATAACCTCAATGAGGTTGAACGGAGACAACTACAACGAGGAGTCGTCTGAGATGCTTAACGCTGGGCAGGCCAAAAGAAAGATGGGATTCATCAACAGGTCAGTGAAGAAACCTGCTGAAGGAACTGCTGACCTTGGGAATTGGTTAATTGTGAATTCGATGATTGTTGGGTGGATTCGAGCTTCTATCGAGTCTAAGGTGAAGTCTACTGTGACATACATATCGGATGCACATCAGCTGTGGAACAACTTGAAAGAACGGTTCTCGGTCGGAACACAGTTAGAGTACATCAGATTAAAGCTCAGCTTGCGTTGTGTAGGCAAGAGAACAGTTCGTTCTGGACTACTTCGGTAAATTTTCAAATCTGTGGGAGGAGTTGCAAGTCTATCAACCAATTCATGTGTGTTAGTGTGGAGCAGCAACAACGATCTCTAATGAAAGAGAACAAGAGAAGATTCATCAGTTTGTCATGGGTTTAGATGATGTGCGATTCGGAAGTTTGTGTACAGCCATCATCGGAATGGATCCTCTTCCATCGTTAGGACAGATTTACAACAAGATAATAAGAGAGGAGCAACAAATCAGCTCAACTCGTGGTCAAGAACAACAGCAAGATGTTGTCGGGTTTCATACAGTACGCCGAGATGCACAACGAAATCTGCAGCTCGTCTAAACCAGCAGTCAGAGTCCACCGGAAGATTCGACAGCAGAGCAGATAACACAATGCTCAGGCCACGCGTAGTGTGTTCCCATTGTGGAAGAACATGTCATGGAAAAAGAGACTGCTGGCAGATTATTGGGTTTCCGGATTGGCTACCTGAGCGGGGTAATGCTCGTGGAAAGAAAAATGGAGTTAGTGGCAGAGGAGGTTGTAGTGCTGCAGAGCGTGGTCATGGTCAAGCAAGTGCAGCTCATGCTACAAGCTCGCATTCATCTTCGTTCTCGGAGCTTTCCTCTGAACAATGGAAAGTTTTGACACAGATGATTCAAGAAAAATTAGAAACATCTTTTTCGGATAAACTCTCTGGTAATAACAAACTTGGTGATGTCATTCAGTTGCGCTTGCAGATAGAGGAAAATATTTTGCGAGTAGCATAGGATCGTTTCCACTCTCGAAAAATGTTACAGTATCCAAAGTTCTTTATGTTCCAGATTTAAATTGTACTTTCGTTTCAGTGGCGAAGTTGCTAAAGAAGTTTAAAGGTTTTGCTATATTTATTGATACGATATGTGTTTTGTAGGACAGTTTTTTTAGGACACTGATTAGCGTCGGTGAAAAACGAGATCGTGTGTACTACTTAACGGATTTGGTCTCAGCAAAGAGTCATAGTGTTGTTGGTACGTCTGATCAAGAACTGTGGCATTGACATTTGGGGAATCCGTATTTTTCAGTGTTTTCAGATTTTTCTTTCGTTTCTGCACCCTTTAGAACATCTAGCTCGAGTCCTTGTAACACTTGTTTTCGAGCTAAAAAAACTCGTGAATTTTTTTATGATAGTATGAATAAAACATCAGATTTTTTGCACTCATTCATGTAGACGTATGGAGTCCATATTGTGTTCCTTCATCTTGTGGTGTAGTTTATTTCTTGACTATAGTCGATGATTTCTCTAGAGAAATGTGGATGTATCTCCTGCTCGAAGAATCAGAAGTTAAAGATATATTAAAGAGATTTCTGGCATATACCAAAAGACAGTTTGGTAAGAGTGTCAATATGGTTCACAGTGACAATGGCACTGAGTTTATGGTTCTTTCGTCCTATTTTAAGTAGTTGGTAATTGTACATCAGAGATCTTGCGTTGCGACACCTCAACAAATGGAAGAATTGAGAGAAAATATCGACATATTCTCAATGTGTCTCGAGCACTAATGTTACAAGCCAATCTTGCAATCAAGTTTTGGGGAGAGGCTGTCTTGACAGCTGCCTATTTGATGAATAGAACTCCAACCTCTATTCAAAAGGGAAGATCACCGTATGAGATTCTCCATGGAGTTCCACCAGATTACAAACAACTATGTGTCTTCTGCTCAACATGCTATACACATCATCTGGCTCAAGATAAGGATAAGTTTGGCCACAGAAGCATGATGTGTGTTTTTGTTGGATACTCATTCAGGAAAAAGGGATGGAAAGTTTACGACATAGAAAAGAATGAGTTTGTGGTGTCTAGGGATGTAAGTTTTCAAGAAAATGTATTCCCATATGCGCAGTCTACAATGGCTGATTCACCACCAGTTTCGCTTCCTGAAAACTTAAGTGAAGAAAGCACTGTAACTTTGGTCGATAGGGGGAGTAGTGATGAGGCTAAACAGTAACAGAAACAGAAGTCACAGAGAATCTGAAACCAGTTTCGACAGAAGTCGTTCGACAACAAATTCATCCATTGCATAAACAGAAGAACAAGAAACTTCCGCTGATAACTCTGACTCAACACAAGTTCTTGTTGAACACATAGATCTTGGTCGGTGACTTTGAGATAAGACGAAGTCTGTTGTTTTAAAGGATTATCTTCTTTACAATGCAGTAGCAGACAGTATAGTACACACCCCGTCTCTCCTGCGTCTCAGTCTGTGTCCTCGTCAAGTGGTCCAGGTAAATCCTTGTATTCTCTATCAGAATTCATAACTGATGCTCAATTTTCTCCAGAACATCGAGCATATTTGTCAGCTATAACAACTGCAACAGATCCCAAACATTTTAAGGAAGTTGTTCGAGTTAAAGTATGGAATAACTCAATGACTAAAGAAGTCGTCGCTCTCGAAGATAAGGATACTTGGGATATTGTGACATTACCACCTGAAAAATAAGCTCTTGAAAGTTTGTGGGTCTACAAAATTAAGTATAATTCGGACGGTATGGTGAAACGTTATAAATCCATACTTGTGGTTTGTGGAAATAATTAGACTGAATGAGTGGACTACGGTGAGACTTTCGCCCCAGTTGTCAAAATGAAAACAATTCGTACACTGCTTCGGATTGCTGCAGCAAAGAACTGGCAAGTATATCAAATGGATGTTGAGAATGCGTTTCTCCATGGGGGTCTTGAAGAAGAAGTTTACATGCACCCTCCATCGGGTTTTCGACATACTCATCCTGGCAAAGTTTGTCGTGTTAAGAAGTCTCTAAATGTCCTTAAACAGGCTCCAAGATGTTGGTTCAAGAAACTGTGTGATGCATTGATAAAATTTGGGATTGTTCAATCCTATGAATATTCCTCACTTTTCTCTTACTTGTGCAAGGGTGTTGAGTTGCGAGTTCTGATCTATGTTTAATTATTTTTGGTAACAATAAGCATATGGTGAAGAAGTTTAAGGAGTATTTGGGACGGTGTTTCACAATGAAAGATCTCGGACGACTGAAATATTTCCTTGGCATTGAAGTTAGTAAAGGGGCTGAAACAAGATGTCTTGGTGCCAAACCAGTTGCTACGTCATTGGAATAGAATCATCACCTTGCAGAGTCGAAAGGTCCGATGCTTGAGGATCCTAAGCAATATAGGAGAATGGTTGGTTGGTTGATATACCTTCTAAATACTAGACCAGAATTGTGTTATGCAGTACACATTTTGTCTCAGTTCATGAAAGCTCTTACACAAGACCAATGGCTCGCAGCAGTTCAGGTTGTCTGTTACTTGACAAGATGTCTGGGATAGGGTATTTTTGTTACAGTCAAGTCCTAATCTTAGCCTCACCGTCTACTGTTATTTGAGATTGGTCGGCTTCTCCCTTGACTCGTCGTTCGTTGAGTGTGTTCGTGAACATGTTTGGAGGATCACCTATAGCCTGGAAAACTAAGAAACAAGATACAGTGTCCCGTTCTTCAACAGAGGCTGAGTATCAAGTCATGTCAGTTGCTCTTCGAGAATTAAAATGGGTTTGTAAGTTACTGAAAGGGCTTGGTATGGAACAGACTACTCCAGCACGGTTTTTCTGCGATAGTAAAGCGGCTCTTCACATTGCAGACAATGACGTTATCCATGAGTGTACCAAATATGTTGAAAATTATTGTCATTTGGTATGGGATGCTGTTCGTGACGATCTTATTGTAACACTGCACATCAAGACGAAATCACAAATTGCAGATATCGTGACTAAAGCCCTCGGACACTTTCCATTTCAAAATTTAGCTTCCAAGTTGCGCATTTTAGAACTTCATGCTCCAATTTGAGGGGGAGTATTACGAAGAGATATCAAATATCTTTTGTATCAAGTAAAATAGGGATATGTATATATTTCTGTTAGTGATAAAGATGTTTTCCAAAACCGATTATGTTAAGGTTTTAGGTCTTGTACCGCCTCTGACGTGATATATATATACTTTGTATTGGTGAAGTGAATAAAACAAGCCGTTTGATTATCAATCTGTACAATAACATAAAAGAAAGATCAGACAGAAGAAACTCTTAAGATGGATATGTTCGCACTGTTGATCTCCTTTGAAAGCACTCAAGCCTGCGGCAAATAGTTGGTTTTCTTAAAAATATCGAACCAAAATCTAATCAATGAAACCATCATCTACAATCTGAATAACTGCAAAATCATTTTTTTGCCCCTTTTAAAGTTTCATTTCTTTTGTTTCTTTTCTTAAAAATCATTTGATCTGTTTCCATGGTTTGGTCCAAGTCATTCATGTGTATGTATTGATAGCATATATGGGTTTTGCTTGCATTTACATCTATCTCCAATGTTCTTGTTCGGCAACGAGATCATGAGATTCAGCAGCTTACGACTTTAGTAGCCGCAACATATATTACATGAATGATTAATGACTTAACCAGAGAAATATGCTGCAAACTAAGAAGAAGAGGAAGCTTGATTCCTTGAGTTTGAGCTAGAGCTCCCATAGATATAAGAGCTGAATCCCCAAAACGTCAAGATCAGAGACAGAATCTTGAAGCCGCTCATCGGATCATGCAACAATATAACAGCAGCTATACTTGTGATGGGCACTCTCACAGCATTAAGCACTCCAGCCATTACAGTGGATGCAAGAAACAAGACAGCAGTCGCCCCAAGAACACCCAACTGAAACGTGACCGCGCTCCAGACAAGAACCTGAATGTACTGAGACTCACCGCCTTTGAAACTCCTAGCTTCATGAGCCATCCCTTGGAAATCTTTACTCACAACCATTCCAAGAGTGGTAAACGCGAAAGCTACTAATGAAACCATCACTTGCTGCTCCAAAGCAACGTGGAAGAACCTTCTTCCGAGAAGTTTCACGAAAACAAGCTCTGATAAGGCGAAAATGAGACCGTGGAGTGCAGACCCCATTATGTCCCAAAAGAAACCTGCAAAGTATTGGCGGTTGCTCACATAATCATACCGATCAGAGCTCGAATCCAGCGCTATGATAGCCATAGCACCAGTTATTATCACAATGGAGTTAATAACAGAAGCGTTCATGGGGTTTTTCACAATGAGGTAGCCAAACAAAGCAGAGAAGGCAAGCGAAGAAGTCGACGCAGGGAGGTAGGCGTAGGCATAAGCATACATAAGGTTATCTGCAGCACTCAAGAAACCGAGGACGATGTAAGAAAGAACAAGCTTTGTGTTGAGAGGTGTTGGTTTGGTCTTTCGAAAGATATACGTTGGAAGTAAGATGAGACAAGTGATTGGCCATCCAGCAACAGCAACCCAAGAGATGATCCATTTGCTTTGACCACCGTTTGAGAAGTAAAGACGAGAGAGTAGACTAGAAGCAGGGAAAGCTGTGAGCATTGACGCACCACTAAGAATCAGTAGAATCCAATGTGAAATGGGCTTTGATTCATAAGTGTCTTGTGTCGATTTCTTGAGAATAGAAACCCAGTTTGAATATGAAAATGAAGCAGATGGGCGTTCTGTGGTTTCATCCATTAGAAGTCCTGAACATATTTGATCAAGAGAAAGCTTTAGACTTTAGCTGTGAGTTGTGCAAATGAGAATCACTATTCACTATGTACAAAAGTTTCAAAGAAACCCATGAAGACTAGTCTGATCTCAATCTCAACTACTAAAAATCAAAACTTTATACAATTTCTCGAATGGGTTTAGACCAAAACCGAAAAAGATTAGAGCATTATCAGATTCCTGATGAGTTTATGTTAGCCCTAACTACAGAAACAAAGATTGTTCAACAAGTTAATGATGATTATAGAATCAAATTCAACACAAAACCTAGAATTGAGATGGAAGAGTACTCACTGACTGATACTAATGTTTCTGGATTATCGTCTGGCATTTCTTGAAAACCTCTTCTTCTATTATGAGTGTGTTTTCCTTTCGGATCGCAATTATTTTCGGGTGAAGAAAGAAACTGATGCGGTAGGGATCAGGAGCTTTGGGAGTTCGGGGATCCTTAGCCGTCGGATTCGATATTCTAACTATTGGCGGCTGAGATCTTGAGATTGTAATTAATTTGTTTCTACGACAGTGACCACTGACCCGTACGTTTGCCAATGGTTTATTTGATATGGTTGTTGATAACTTGATATCGTATTTTAAAGAGAGTTTTGTCTTTTAAATTAAAAGTGACATGATGAGATTAGGGATGTTAAAACGGCTATCCGACCCGTTTAGACCTGTCTTTTTAGACCATGCCCTTTTAAGCTTTATAATTTGAAGTCCGTTCTCATACCCGTTAGATATGAAAATGTCTGTTTGTCCCATTTAAGCATGTTTACATTTTTTTTGTGAATTTCATTTTTTTGTTACTAATCTTTTTTATACCTTAATATAGATTATAATAGATTTCTATTTGATTTAAAAATTATAATAAATAGAAACTCAAACAAAAACAAAATTTGAAAAAAGAAAAATATTTTATGTTTATTAAATATTAATCAATTCTTAATATCATTAAAATATCAATAAATTGTAATAGGTTTTAAACACAATTACAAAATAAAACTTTTAAAAAACAAACTAAATATAATATAATATAATTGTTTGTTCAAAAACACAAATTATAAAAATTATGATTTAAAAACAATATTTTTAAATTCGTTTCAAATACAAATTTTATTTAAAAAAAATAAACCGAAAAACGGATCTAAACGGGTACCCACTTATTTAACGGGTATGCCCATAAACGAGACGGGCCTAAACGGGTTGACTCGTATAAGCACGTTTATTTTTACAAGATAATAAACGGGTCATGGGTCAATCATTTTATACTAAGCATGTTTACGTCTGCGGGCTTTCGAACCCATTTTAACATCCCTAGATGAGATTGTGGTAGGAGAGCTAGGGTTTGACGGTTGTGGCGATAATTGCTATTTATTGGTGATCTGCACGGTTTGACTCCTATATTGAATTCTCCTTTGAATTTCAATCTCCACTTCTAATTAAGACGTCTCTTAACGCTGAGATCAGCTTCGGGTGTGGTTCTTTTGGTGTCTCCACAGCACCGATTGTCTTCAGGTGGGCTCGATTTCAAGTTTCTCTGTCTCTCTTGAGATCAAGTCCATACGGCTTTATCTTTACACGGTTTTCCGATCAGGTTTCAGTGCTGTGTGTTCCACAATTCTGATGATTTCTCTGCTCCGTTGCTTTCGGTGTGGATCCTGCGATTTTCAAAAATATTTTGGTGGATTACTGTTTTTCCTCTGTTCAAGATCTGTTTGTTTCACTCATCCTTTGGTGAATCTCATTTAGGTTCTTGAGCGTTTACCCTTGAGCCTTTGTTAAAGTAGCACAATATGAATCCTCTAATCATGCCTGATCAAAAAGGAAAAAGAATTGCTTACGATGATGATGATGATAATGATGATGATGGTGATGATGATGATGATGATGATGATGATGATGATGATGATGATGATGGACCGATTTTATTACCGGATCAGGTGGATGATGAATGCATTGGGGATTATTGGCAAGGTTCTTAATCCAAAAAAAAAAAACATAATGTTGAAAAGTTGATTGCCTTTATGCCTCAACAATGGGAGATGGAAGACAAGATCACCGCTATCAATCTTGGCAACAACCGCTTCCTTTTGAATTTTAATAATGAGAATGATCTTCAGCATATGCTGAGACTAGGACCCTTCCATTATAATTTATACTTGTTCTTCTTGGTGTAATGGGAGCCAATTGTAGATGAGGATTATCCTCGGATAATCTCATTCAAGACTCAGCTCATTGGCATTCCACTTCACCTGGGGACTTATCAAAACCTCAAAAGAATAGGAGACAAGTTGGGAATAGTTCAAGAAATTGATGTTACGGATGGGAAACTTCTTCTTAACATGGACATTCGTAAGCCTCTCAAGTTTACAAGAAAGATAAGGTTCAAGGATGGTGAAATCAATATCCAATTGAAGTATGAAAGACTTTCAAGCATTATTGTTACTATAATATTATCGCTCATGAGGTCAAACATTGTAAGAAGAAAGCAGCTGATAATGTGGTCGTGATGCAGAAAGATTGTGTGTTTACAAAGGTTCACAACGGCTTTAAAATAAGAGCAAGAAGATTCAAAGGAGAGAAAGGATGCTTGTAGGCAATTCAAGCACAAATAATAAGACGGTTAAGTTCAGAGGAGGAGATCAGGTGTTGTTCTTTCCCTAGCCAGAATGATCGTTCATATGAGGATTGCAACACATCACAAGTGAAAACAAGATCCCACTCATCAAGGTACCAAGTTACTAATAGACACCATGATCAAATGGATAGTCGCTCGTCTTGATACAAGACATACTCTTTTGTACAAAAGAAAAATAGGAAAGATTGAAGGAATTATTTGGAAAGACCTTGTCAACACTCTAGTACAGACTGTAACTATGCCCCTATTGTAAAGAAAAACATAAACATATAAGTGAAGTAAACAAACAAGCATCGACTTCTTCCACTAAACCGGCTTTTCCTTTACCAAGCGTTGATGATGCAGACCAAAGAATCAAAAGCGTGGTGGTGCATCCTTTACACTATACTCATATGGTAGATGCTAATGTAACGAACAGCGAGCAAAACTCTAGATGTGATAGCGATTCCAGTGTACCAGATTTTGAGCAGAATTATGCCCCATCAGATGCGTTAATCATTGGTGCTCTCAATGATGAGGAACATACTTACGATGATGAAACTATGGAGGAGGAACATAATGGGAATGAGTTAATGTTAATGGAAGAAGATGGTCTTTTGGGTGATGAATTACAAGTGCTTGAACCAACAGAAGAGGGGTACAAGACCATTTCGAAACTCATCAGGACCAAGAAGTAGCTGGTAATGGCACACTTATGTTATACAGCCAAACTAAGAATGCAAATACGGATGAGGTTAAAAAACAAGCACAAAGTGTGTCGAGGGCACTTTTCACATCTCGATTGGACATTAAACATCAGGATAACACTCAATGAGCATCACATATATTTCATGGAAAGGTAGTTTCTTCAGTAGTGGTAGAATCATCTCAGTACTGAGTACAAAGAACAAAAAGAGTGGATCTCAATCTCAAAAGAAAATTTTGGTGGATTCCAAAAATTTACTCAATCTTTATCAATAAAGACACTCAGTTGGAACTGTCGGGGATAGGAAATGAGCTGACAATCAATGCCTCACGAATATGTGTCAAAAGCATTACCAAGAGTAGTTTTCCTCTTTGAGACATAAGAAAAGATGTTGTTACAAAACATTCATGTTATCTTTTAATTTGATAGTTTGTTTACCGTTGATCCATTTTGCCAAAGCAGTGGTTTAGTATTACTTTTTATGGATGATTTTCAAATAAATGTATTATTTTCAAATGATTGCTTTGATCTCTTCGACGTTTGAAGTTGACTTTTTAAACGGTATTAATTTTCTTCGGCTCGTAATTAACCTTTGTTCTTCTATAATTTACTGTTTTGTTAATGGATTATTGGATTACTGAACAGGATTTTCAAAATTGGTTTATAGAGTGATGAAACCTACCTCCAATATTTTCTCTTTCTTACTTTGTTTTCTACCTTCTATGGTAGTTCTCTGTGAGCATTTAACGCATGTTTCCCGTAATTAACAAAGCTGAGAAGGAATTGAAAAATTATAACCGAAGAGAGAATATTTTCCTTAAGCCATCTGATGATCAATTTAATTTATTATGTTCTCTTACGAAACAATGATGTCTGCGGCTGCCGTAAATTAAACAATCAGTACTACGATTAGACCGTTGTTGACAAAACAAACAAAAAATATATTAGATTATCAGTTATTGACTAGGTTCCATGTTTGACTAATATAAGAATAGTTATAATGTTTTTGTAACGCATCTCTACAAACGAGTATGTTTACAATGTTTTTATATCGCTCAGATTCTCGGCAAAGAAATTGAAATTATCTTTTATTGTATGTTGACAAAAGTTAATGTATAGTGTGGTGATATAGAACTATCGAACGGGAAATATTGCATGTATATTGTTGGAACTTGTGTTTGACGAAATTCACGATTGGATTTAGATTCGGAATTGAAATTGAATATGTAATTTGGTAAAGAGACTATTTGTCTAAATATCTTTTCAATTTTTCGACCAAATTTAATCAATTTTATGATTAATTTAATTATGTAGTCATACATTTTTTCATCAATAACAAAAAAGTTTAAAATTTGATTTTTCATGGATTTAAATTTTTTTTTTGTCAACCGAAGATTTCATTAAACTATGCCCTATGGGCATTGTTACATGATGGCATCAGGATTTACATAAATTAAAAGTCCAAGCAGAGAGTAGAATTATAGCCCATCTAAAAGAAAAAACGAGAAACTTCAAAACCCACGCCTTATCACTGCACTTTCTAGGAAACACGTGTCCAACATGCAGCTAAAAGATGTTGTGGCCACCGCTTCAGAGCTTCATCACCGGAAACTCCATGAGTTGCTTCTCGAATTTTTCCTCCGCCGAGACTCCTTTTCTGTATTTTCACCATATGATTCCTGGAGATTTACTTGGAACTCTCTGCAACAATTACCTTGTTTTAAACCACGATGCCAAAGACCTTTTACTCCAACCGCGATTATTTGATTGAAAAGCCATGATTCATCGTTAATTATATCAGGGGAATCTTAAGTCAACTGAAGTAAGATTTTTCGCTGGACCGTAATCAAACGCCAGCTCTACTAAATCATCTTCATAAAGACCTAAGAGACCCATAAGAACTCAATCATCCTTTGACAGTGAAGCTTTACCTTGAGTGCCAATAAATGGCTATAAACGGTAAAGACTGACTCACAAAAAGAATGTTTAGTTGAAACGATTAACACGGTTTCAATCAAAAAAATGACGGGATAAATACGAAGCTCAGAAAAGGCCAACACAAATTATTAAAATTCAACCAAAGAAGCAGAGATAAAAGAAAATCATGAAGAAAAGCTCTGTTTTGGTTGAAGAAAAACACATCAAAATCGCCAAAGCGAAGACTTATCCACTAACCGGAAACACAATCGCCTAAGCGAACCAAAAAAATCGATCTTCTGATCGAAGAAACTGTTGAAACATAAACTTGATTTGGGTTAATCATTGGGCTAATAATCTAATAATCATGTTAGCCCAAATTTGACCCAAGTTCTAGAATTTATCTAGAAAAATCTTCCACCTCCTTAAGATAAAAATCTAGATATTTTCATAGAATTATCTAGATAATTAGAATAAAAATATCAAGATATTTTAGTAGAATTATCTAGATTTAAGAATAAAATATGTAAGATATTTTGTATTTTGGAGGCTATAAATACCTCCACTCTCTTCTCATTTTGTATCATCCAAGTTTTCAAGAATCATCCAAGAAATAAAAAAAGTTTCCTCTTCATAAAATCTCTTCTCTTCAAACACTTAAACACTTTCTCCATTTCTAATAAGTTTCTCATTCCAACAAAGTGGTATCAGAGCTACAAGATCATTTTGAAGATGGCAAGTAGTGGTGTTCCCTTCCAAGTTCCAATGCTCACAAAGAGCAACTATGACAATTGGAGTTTAAGGATGATTGCTATCTTAGGAGCACATGATGTATGGGAGATAGTTGAGAAAGGCTTCATTGAACCAGAGAATGATGGTGGTTTATCTCAAGCTCAAAGAGATGGCTTGAGAGATTCAAGAAAGAGAGACAAGAAGGCTCTCTGTCTAATCTATCAAGGTTTAGATGAAGATACATTTGAGAAGGTTGCTGGAGTAAAGACATCTAAAGAAGCATGGGAGAAGCTTCAAACCTCTTACAAGGGAGCGGAACAAGTTAAGAAGGTACGTCTACAAACTTTACGAGGAGAATTTGAGTCATTACAAATGAAGGAAGAAGAACTCATCTCAGATTACTTCTCAAGAGTCTTGACGGTTACTAATAACCTAAAAAGAAATGGTGAGAAGTTAGATGAGGTGAGAATCATGGAGAAAGTTCTTAGATCGCTCGATTCAAAATTTGAGCACATTGTTACCGTAATTGAAGAAACAAAAGACTTGGAGACAATGACGATGGAGCAACTTCTTGGATCACTACAAGCTTATGAAGAAAAGAGGAAGAAGAAAGAGGATATTGTTGAGCAAGTTCTCAAGATGAGAATTGATCACAAAGAAGAAAGTAGCCGAAATAATCCAAGACGTGGTGGCAGTCATTTCAGAGGAAGAGGTCGTGGTGTAAATGGACGAGGTTGGAGACCATATGAAGACAACTTTAACCAAAGAGGAGAGAGCTCATCAAGAGGTCGTGGAAGGGGAAATGCAAAATCAAGGTACGATAAATCAAACGTCAAATGCTATAGATGCGGAAAGTTTGGACACTATGCTTCTGAATGCAAAACTCCAAACAACAATAGAGTTGAAGAGAAGTCCAACTATGTTGAAGAAAGGAGTAAGGAAGAAGATATGCTATTGATGGCTTACAAGAAGGATGAGACAAATGAAGTTAGCAGATGGTACCTTGATAGTGGTGCTAGCAATCACATGTGTGGTAACAAAAGCATGTTTGTGAAGCTTGATGAATCGGTGAAAACCAATGTGGCTTTGGGAGACGAATCGAAGATGGAGGTGAAAGGCAAAGGTGATATTCTCATCCGCTTGAAGAATGGAGATCATCAATTCATTTCCAATGTTTATTACATTCCAAGGATGAAGACCAACATCTTGAGCCTAGGACAACTCTTGGAGAAAGGTTATGATATTCGACTAAAGGATAATAACCTTACTTTAAGAGATATTGCAAATAACTTCATCACAAAAGTACCAATGTCAAGCAATAGAATGTTTGTCCTAAACATTCAAAATGACATTGCACGATGTCTCAAGATGTGCTACAAGGAGGAGTCATGGCTTTGGCATCTTCGGTTTGGGCATCTAAACTTTGGAGGCTTGGAGCTACTTTCTAAGAAACAAATGGTGAGAGGATTACCTTGCATCAACCATCCAAATCAAGTGTGTGAAGGGTGTTTACTTGGAAAGCAATTCAAAATGAGTTTTCCAAAGGAGTCGGAGACAAGAGCAAGAAAGCCATTAGAGCTCATACATACAGATGTATGTGGCCCAATCAAACCAAGCTCACTTGGTAAGAGTAACTACTTCCTTCTCTTTATTGATGATTTTTCAAGAAAAACATGGGTTTACTTTTTGAAAAAAAAATCAGAAGTGTTTGAAAATTTCAAAAAGTTTAAAACCCAAGTTGAGAAGGAAAGTGGTCTTGTGATTAAGACCATGAGATCCGATCGGGGAGGAGAATTTATGTCCAAGGAATTTCTGAAGTATTGTGAAGATAATGGTATTCGAAGACAATTGACGGTGCCAAGAACACCTCAACAAAATGGAGTAGCGGAAAGAAAGAATAGGACTATTCTTGAGATGGCAAGAAGCATGCTCAAGAGTAAGAATCTACCAAAGGAGTTATGGGCAGAAGCAGTCGCGTGTGCGGTGTACATATCAAACCGATCTCCAACGAAGAGCGTTTCTGGAAAGACACCACAAGAAGCTTGGAGTGGAAGGAAGCCCGGTGTCTCACACCTAAGAGTCTTTGGAAGCCTTGCTCACGCTCACGTTCCAGACGAGAAGCGGAGCAAACTAGACGACAAAAGTGAGAAGTACATTTTCATTGGGTATGATGCTAACTCCAAAGGCTACAAACTCTACAATCCTGAAACAAAGAAGACAATTATAAGTCGGAATGTCATCTTTGATGAAGAAGGAGAATGGGATTGGAGATCAAATAATGAAGACTACAACTTCTTTCCATCTTTTGAAGAAGAGAACTTGGAGCAAATAAGAGAAGAACCAGCTACACCACCAACTTCACCAACACCAAGTTCTCAAGGGGATGAAAGCTCAAGTGAAAGGACTCCACGTTTTAGAAGTCTACAAGACATTTATGAGGTAACCGAAAATCAAGACAATCTCACTTTATTTTGCCTTTTTGCGGATTGCGAGCCTATGAACTTTGAAGAAGCTCAAGAAAAGAAGTCATGGAAAAGTGCAATGGATGAAGAAATCAAGTCAATCCAAAAGAATGATACATGGGAATTGGCTTCACTTCCTAATGGGCATAAGGCAATAGGTGTGAAGTGGGTGTACAAGGCAAAGAAGAACTCTAAAGGAGAAGTTGAAAGATACAAGGCGAGACTGGTGGCAAAAGGGTATAGTCAAAGAGCCGGAATCGACTATGATGAGGTATTTGCTCCAGTTGCTCGTTTAGAAACAGTTAGGCTAATCATTTCATTGGCAGCCCAAATGAGATGGAAGATACATCAAATGGATGTCAAATCTGCCTTCTTAAATGGAGATCTTGAGGAAGAAGTCTACATTGAGCAACCACAAGGCTACATAGTCAAAGGTGAAGAAGACAAAGTCTTGAGGCTGAACAAGGCACTTTATGGATTAAAGCAAGCACCAAGAGCATGGAACACTCGGATTGATAAGTACTTCAAGGAGAAAGACTTCATCAAGTGTCCATATGAGCATGCACTTTATATCAAAACCCAAAACAACGATATATTGATTGCATGCTTGTATGTGGATGACTTAATATTCACTGGCAACAATCCGATTATGTTTGAAGATTTCAAGATGGAGATGACAAAGGAGTTCGAGATGACTGATATTGGATTGATGTCATACTACCTTGGCATTGAAGTAAAGCAAGAAGAAAATGGAATCTTCATCACTCAAGAAGGATATGCTAAAGAAGTGCTTAAGAAGTTCAAGATGGAAGACTCAAATCCAGTTTGCACACCAATGGAATGTGGAGTCAAGTTGTCAAAAGAAGAAGAAGGAGAGAGTGTTGATCCAACACTCTTTAAGAGCTTAGTTGGAAGTCTACGTTATCTAACTTGCACAAGGCCCGACATCCTACACGCGGTTGGAGTTGTGAGTCGATATATGGAGCATCCAACAACAACTCATTTCAAGGCAGCTAAGAGGATCTTACGCTATATCAAAGGTACAATCAACTTTGGCTTGTATTACTCTATCTCTGACGATTACAAGCTTTTTGGATATAGCGATAGTGACTGGGGTGGAGACGTTGATGACCGGAAAAGCACAAGTGGCTTCGTATTTTTCATTGGAGAAACCGCTTTCACATGGATGTCAAAGAAGCAACCAATTGTTACCCTCTCTACTTGTGAAGCGGAGTACGTAGCGGCTACTTCATGTGTTTGCCATGCTATTTGGTTACGAAACTTGCTAAAGGAGTTGAGCCTACCACAAGAGGAGCCAACGAAGATCTTTGTTGATAACAAGTCGGCAATAGCATTGGCGAAGAATCCAGTCTTCCATGATCGGAGTAAGCACATTGATACTCGTTATCACTACATTCGAGAATGTGTTGCCAAGATGGATGTGCAATTGGAGTATGTGAAGACAAATGATCAAGTAGCTGATATCTTCACCAAACCACTCAAGCGTGAAGACTTTATCAAGATGAGGAGCTTACTCGGAGTAACCAAATCAAGTTTAAGGGAGGGTGTTGAAACATAAACTTGATTTGGGTTAATCATTGGGCTAATAATCTAATAATCATGTTAGCCCAAATTTGACCCAAGTTCTAGAATTTATCTAGAAAAATCTTCCACCTCCTTAAGATAAAAATCTAGATATTTTCATAGAATTATCTAGATAATTAGAATAAAAATATCAAGATATTTTAGTAGAATTATCTAGATTTAAGAATAAAATATGTAAGATATTTTGTATTTTGGAGGCTATAAATACCTCCACTCTCTTCTCATTTTGTATCATCCAAGTTTTCAAGAATCATCCAAGAAATAAAAAAAGTTTCCTCTTCATAAAATCTCTTCTCTTCAAACACTTAAACACTTTCTCCATTTCTAATAAGTTTCTCATTCCAACAGAAACATAATTTACATCAAAACAAAAGACAAATCTCTTTCTCCCTGTGAAAAATAAGATTCTGTGAACAGGGAAGGAAAGAGAGAGATTTTCTCTCTCTAAGAAGGAGAGAGAGTCCTCAAATAAGAGGTTTTGGATTTAAATTAATTGTAAGAATCAATAGCTCACGTTTTTGTCATCGTTGGTTTTATAAAAGAACATTTAAACCCCCATTTCTTACATATTGACAAAACGCATTCATACAAATAAAACAACAATATAAAATATCTCTAACTTAGAATTGTTTATTATTTAGGTAAATTTTAATTTCACCACAAATTTGAAACTAATTTTAAAATTTAATCCCTACATGATAATAATTTCATAACTATTTTAAATATGTGATGAAAAAGACTAAATTAACTCTCATAAATCATTTATAAATGTTAACTAATTTATAAAACATTTACAAAAAAATATTATGCACCAAACGATTATATTAAAACTAAAAGAATTTAGGTGACTACATCCAGATCTATACTTAACGCTAACATGATAATAACCAAGGAATCCTCGACGGTTTAATGAATACCATACAGTACAATATAACAAGGGATAGAGAAGTTAAAAAGAAATACTTGCTCGACATGAGGCCGTGGGAAAACATCAGTTGCATCCCTGAACTGGTTTATCCAACAAGCATAAAATAGTCAGAATCGACGTTGATAAACCGAACTGACAAAGTTTGAAAGGAGGCAATACGAGCAAGAATGACTCTAGTCCATTTCTATATTATTATGTGCTCGTTAAGTGGGTCTTCTTTACGCTCAAAACTGTAAACTTAATTTGAATAATAGATACCATGCTTTAGTACACGAATCACCAGCACTTCATGATAGACCACAAAGATGTTTTATCAATGATACATGATCCAAAAGCATGGTCGAATTTTTCTATGGAGCTAGGGGAGGTAGCAGTCTTTAAGAGACGATTTTCATATTTTAAGATTTCTCATATATTAATAGAATCAGACAGCAGATGACTTAGTTAAGAGTTTATTTTTTAGGGGTGGTAAAACGAGCACGATCTCTATTTCTTAGGTTCATTTAGTAAATGAGTTTATTGATCAAACTTAAATTAGATCACGAGTTATATAAACGAGCTATAATGAACATGAGCCAGTTCATGAGTTCAGTCATTTTATACTTACAATTATATATATATATATACAATTATATATATATATATATATATATTTGTAAGTATAAAATTGACTGAACTCATATCAAAGTCGTCTTCTTTTTAAACACGTTCAATCTTTATTTTGTATCCAATCTTGGCTGTTTGGTTTTATGACTGACGACAATGGTAATATATTTTCTATCTCAAATTATTTATTTATATTTTATTATTATTTTAACATTAACTATTTATAAATGTATTATTTTACTTTTATGATTTGGACAGATGAAGACTTTGAAGATGAATTGTTTCAAAACTGTCACGAGGAATAGAGATTTTGGTTCATTGGTTTAGTTTAATTTATTTTTTAAGTGTTGGTTTTATTTAATATTTAATATTATTGTTTTGGAATTTTTAATATTTAAATTTCAAATAATATTATAAAAGTTATTTTAATATTTTATTTTATAATTATTATTTTTTATATTAGATCGTGAGTTAGCTCATTTAACTCATGTTCTAGATGATCTGAGTTTGAATTTACATATCGAAGTTCATATTATAAATGAGTTGAGCTAGCTCACGAAAGATCCAAGCTCACTGTAAATTGAACTGAGCTGAGCGAGCTAGCTCATTTTGACATCCCTAAAAAAAACGATATTATGTTATAGTATATTCGTATTATTATGCTAAAATATTAAGATTCTTAATTCTAGTTGTTATATTGAGTTTGAATAATTAGCTCAACTAATGGATTTTTCATTGATACGTTGAAGATCTGCAACTAAATTTGTTTACCAATTTTGGATGAAAACTAATTTCGGTTTTATGCTTTAAAATCGAAAAATATTCTGCTGATATTACTTTTAGGAAACTATGATAATAGAGACAATGTATTGATTCAGTATTTTAAATACATATGCTACTCAACGTCAGTTTTTGAACCCTTTACTCAAATCTACTCAACGTCAGTTTTTGAACCCTTTACTCAAAAATTTAATAGTATAGATAGTATGTAATAAAAAGGGTTAGATAGTAAAAAAAAAAAAAAAAGGGGTCGGATAGTAAAATCATCGTCAAAGATAAAACACAATCTTCTCCTATATATACGATCGCTCTGGCGTCTTTCAAAGGCCTCTCACTTACTTTCACTGCTTCTCCTCAATCACATTCACACCTCTACCTTCTTCATCAGGAGCCAAAGCTATGACTCACTCTCTCGGCCTCACTCAACCCAAACCCACTGACCATCCCAAGGTTCGCTTCTATCCTCTTTAGATGGTTTCGTATCAATGATCTTTACTTGTGTTGACTCGATGTTATCTGTGTTCGGAGCAGATCTCGTTCACCGCGAAGGAGATCGACGTAACCGAGTGGAAAGGAGACTTACTCGTCGTTGGCGTAACGGAGAAAGACTTGACGAAAGACGCATCCTCAAAGTTCGAGAACCCGATCTTGAACAAGCTCGATGCTCACTTGAGTGGACTTTTAGGTTTAGTCTCGTCTGAAGAGGATTTCACGGGTAAACCGGGTCAGTCAACGGTTCTTAGACTTCCCGGTTTAGGATCAAAACGGATCGGTTTGATCGGTCTAGGAAAATCCGTTTCGTCTCCGGCGGGTTTTCAGGGCTTTGGTGAAGGTGTTGCTACGGTTGCAAAGGTTTCTCAATCTAGCAGCGTTGCTGTTGTTCTTGCCTCTCATGAAAATGATTCCAAGATTTGCTCTGCATCAGCTTTAGCTTCAGGTAACATCTTCATCTCAACCACACACATGCTCGGTGGTCGAGTGGTAAGACGGGTTTGGAAAGGTCTCCGGATTCGAAACCTACCAAACTCAGATTTACCCACTTGTGTGGCCATGCGATATGGATATCTAATTCTCAATTCTCATTGCAAATTACTAGTAACCGGATCTAAACATGGCTTTGGGGATTAGTCTGTTAAGCCTCGGCCCGCGGGATATCTCCGAATTAACAAAAAAGAAAAAAGAAACTTCTTTATCTCCTTGTTGCAAGTTTGTTGATTTGTATGTGGATGTCAATGGATTTGTTGAGTCTTTGACTAGCTGATTTGTGAGGTTTATTGTTTGCTTGTGGTGTGGATAGGCATAGTGCTTGGATTGTTCGAAGATGGTAGGTATAAATCTGAATCAAAGAAACCATCTTTGAGCTTTGTTGACTTTATTGGATTTGGAACTGGACCTGAGCTAGAGAAGAAGCTCAAGTGTGCTGAAGATGTATCTTACGGTGTGATTTTCGGGAGGGAACTCACTAACTCTCCTGCCAATGTGCTCACTCCCGGTATGGATCTGTGGATATCAGTGGCATGGTTATGTAGAGTTGTTCTGATCTGTATTAGGTTTTCTTTTCTTTCAGCTGTGTTAGCTGAGGAAGCGGCAAAAGTGGCTTCTACTTACAGTGATGTATTCACTGCAAACATCTTGAACGAGGAGCAATGTAGAGAGTTGAAGATGGGCTCTTATCTAGCTGTTGCTGCTGCTTCGGCTAATCCTCCTTTCTTCATTCACCTTGTGTATAAACCTCCCAGTGGCTCAGTTAAGACCAAGCTTGCTCTTGTTGGGAAAGGATTGACATTTGACAGTTAATCACTTTGAGCATTCCACATCTGTGTTTTGTATTGGTGATGTTTTAGTGGTTGGTTGGTGACTGAGAGTTTTGTGTTCACAGTGGTGGCTACAACATTAAGGCTGGACCTGGCTCCTCAATTGAGCTCATGAAATTCGACATGGGTGGTTCAGCTGCTGTTCTTGGCGCTGCAAAAGCCATTGGTGAGATTAAGCCTCCTGGTGTTGAGGTAAGCTTCTCCCATTCAGAATCTTGTGAAGCTAGAGTATGTTATCGCAGCTAACTAATCGGTCTTCCGCAACCAGGTTCATTTCATCGTTGCAGCCTGTGAGAATATGATTAGTGGAACTGGAATGAGACCTGGTGATGTCATCACAGCCTCAAACGGAAAGACCATTGAGGTATATATGATTTTTTCTATTCAGGTTTGAGCTTTTGCTGTTATTCTTAAGGCGATGCTAATGGTTTAAAATGGGTTTTCAGGTTAACAACACAGACGCTGAAGGTCGCCTAACACTTGCTGATGCTCTAGTGTATGCTTGTAACCAGGGCGTTGACAAGGTGCTGCGTTGGTTTTTCTTTGCTTTATTGGTAAGAGAAGCTTGTTTCTGAATTTTAACTTGCAGATTGTTGACCTGGCTACATTGACCGGGGCATGCGTTATTGCTCTTGGAACATCAGTGGCAGGTATATAGCTGAATATTCCTGAGGAAACCTTTCTCATTTGAGTAGGGATTTTTTTTATCTATGAAGATTGGATCATGATGGTTGTTTGGTTCTTTTCAATTGGCAGGAATTTACACACCTAACGATGAGCTTGCCAAGGAAGTGATTGCTGCATCAGAGAAGAGTGGAGAGAAGCTGTGGAGGATGCCATTAGAGGAGAGCTATTGGGAGATGATGAAGTCTGGATGTGCTGATATGGTCAACACAGGCGGGCGTGCAGGAGCCTCCATCACCGCAGCTCTCTTCTTGAAACAAGTGAAAACAAATTACTATTTTCAAAGACTAATATGTGACTGGTATAAAATAATGGTGTGACAAGATGACTAACATGCTGCTATTTTTTCTGGGTTTCTCTCAGTTTGTGAGCGAGAAAGTGCAATGGATGCATATAGACATGGCTGGACCAGTGTGGAACGAAAAGAAGAAGTCTGGGACTGGGTTTGGTGTTGCGACGCTTGTCGAATGGGTGCAGACGAATTCTTCTGCGTAGATGAAACCTTGAGGATGAGATAAAGAAAAAGAGAGACCCTTAAGTTTTTTTTTGGTTTTATAATAAGGTGTCAAAAGGTTATTGTGTGTTTAAATGTTTTTTACTCTGTTCTGAACAGTATGCTGTCATGTTGAATAAAGGGGTCCCTTTGCTTTGTCGTGCAAAGATACTTGTCTGATATTTATTACTTCCGAATCTGATATTCAACATTGGTCCTCAACAAAATCTTCAAATTATTGAGCTGCAGATAAAATAATTTAATTGTTATGGGAAAGTAAAACAAGATAGGCTTCAGAATAAACTATAAAATAATCAAATGATTGCATTGAAAATTTTATTCCCACGTTTACAAAATACTAGTATAGCAGGTAGCCCTCAACTTAAAATATCTTAAACTAGGTAGCGATCCGATCTCTTCTTTCATTTTTATCTTTTAAAAAGAAGACTATTGATTAACCAGAATTTTCTATGTAAATAGTTATTTTGCTTTACGGTTTCCAAATGAATCGGATTTCTTCTAGATTTCAATTGAATAATAAAGTTTAGTTTATGGTTCTCTAACTATTATTGAAATTTGCATGTTTCTTTTTCTTTCCAGGTTTTTGCATGTTGTGTTAGTATTGTAACCGATTGTTTTTTCATGTTTTATAGTTTGGATTGGATATAGACCTTTTCCATCTAAAGAAATCATGGCTAACAAAAAAAGGTAGCAGTAATCACCTTAGCCACTTTATTTAAACTTTCTGTTGACAGTACAAGATCAATAAAAACAAACAAACTTGTCTGACCCTTATTCTTTGCAAAAGCAAACAGCCTTTAGCGTTTTATGCAAACTCTCAAGTCACTCGCTTTATGACATCAACAGGAACAAGACAAAGAGGATACTTCCTATGGCTAGTGAGACCAGGCGCTTCATCAACACTCACTTCCTCCGTCACTTTCCAATCAAAATGATACAAAAGATTCGCCAAAGTGAACTCCACCGTACTCAATCCCATATACATAGCCGGACAACCTCTCCTTCCACTCCCAAACGGCAACAGCTCATAACTCGTCCCTTTAGTTTCCACATTGCTTTCCAAAAATCTCTCAGGGATGAACTCATCAGGCTCCTTCCACACATCAGGGCTACGACCAATGGCCCACGTGTTAACATGAATCCTTGTTCCAGGGTAAATGTCATAGCCCTTGATCTTGAATCTTGACATTGCCTCTCTTGGAATCAGAATTGGACTCGGTGCGTGTAACCTCCAAGTCTCCTTGATCACCATCTTCATGTATTCTAGACCTTCGAGATCCTCGTAGGTTACTTTCCCTTTGTCTCCTACGCGTTCGCGTATCTCGGTTTGTACTTTCTTCATCACTCTTGGGTGTCTTGCAATCTCTGCCATTGTCCAGTCCATTGTTATTGAAGATGTGTCTATGCCTGCTACAAACAAATCCTGTAATGAACAAAAAAATGATTCAGTGATCTTAGTTATTTAACATAAAAATCAAGGTCTTCGGATACCCCATTTAGATTTTAGGATTTTCTGTACTATGTTAATAAACTTCTATTGAATAACTTTATTTTTAGGATTTGGTTTATTCCTAGTTTGGTTTTGATTAGGTTTTAACTCTTAACTAATATCTAGGCTGTGATTGTTTAGGACTTTCACTGTCAAAACTTGTAAACTAATAATTTTACAAAAAAAGTTGGCTGTGTCTATTATGTTTGTGGCTTTAGAGAAAATTAAAAGTCATAAATTCTAGCTTTTAGATAAAGTAAAGAAACGTGAAAGGAAAATAGAAGTTGAGACCGAGTGTTTTTAGAGACTTTGAGAGATTTTAAGAAAGTTAAATTGTGATTGGTAAAATTATTGACTCTAGAAACTTTAGATCATTGTAAAGTCCCTAACGTTTTAAAAGTCAAATCTCTAATCACAACCTTACAATCACATAAAATCTAGAAAAACGGCTTACCAGTACCAAAATCTATCAGAAATATCTAAAAAGTATTTGAAATATCAGAATTAACAAAAATCCAATAGAAGAAAGTACTGTACAAACTAATCACAATTTGTCCCAAAAAAAACTAATCACAACTAGGTGAAATGAAGTTTACAGATATAGTTAACTGCACACTAATCACAATTAGGCAAACTGTAGATTTTCGGATAATATTTTGGATTTCTCAAAAACTTTCATGTCTACTCCAAATGATTTATGCTTTATGAACTGACACATTTTATTATTACTGAAACTTACCATGAGAATGGCTCTGATGTGTTTATCAGTGATCCGTGATGAACCAAGTTTGGTTTCTTGACTCTGTAGCTTCAACAACACGTCTATAAGATCTTCACGTTCATCTTCCCTCTCCTCCTTCTTCTTCTCCCTATGATCATCGATAGCTTTCTGATAAAACGTGTCGAGATCTCGAAAGCTCTTCCTCCTGCTAGCTTCAAGCCCCGAGATCCGATCCACAACCCACCCAAACACCGGAAAAATATCCTCCGCCGCAAACTTCCCGATCACTCTATTCGCCTCCGTGAATATCTCAAGAAACCTCTCGTTATCGATCCCGCTCCCATCAAAACTCAACCCGAACGCCATCCGACAGGTGAAGCTGGCGACGTACTTCGCCAGCTTCGCCGTCAGATCCACCTGGGATCCGGACTTGGCGGAGTCGGACACCGAGTCGACGAGTCGACTCAGTTCCTCCTCCCTGATGTTCCGGAACGAGTTGGCTCGTTTGACGGAGAAAAGCTCGAGGACGCAGAGTTTCCGGACGTCTTTGTAGTAGTCTCCCCACTGGGTGAAGCCTAGGCCGAGCCCGTCGTAGAAGAAGCTCTTGGTGATGGAGAGGTTAGGGCGCGTGCAGCAGTCGGAGTCATGGGCTTTGAGAACTTCCTCCGCTGTCTCCGGTGAGTGGACAACCACCGTGCGGACGCTTCCGAGGTAGACGGTGATGACGGGGCCGTATTTGAGGGAGAGGTCTCTGAGGTTGCGGTGAGGGAGGTTGCCGAGCTGGTGGATGTTGCCTAGGATGGGGAGCTTTGGTGGGCCTGGTGGGAGGTTCTTGGAGGAGGGGAGAAGGTAGGTTTTGAAGAGGATGAGAAGTGGTGGAAGTAGAAGGAGAAGAAGCCATGGAAACATCTCAGTGGAGGTGGTGATGGGGAAGGAGAAAGGTGTCATTTGTTGTTATCTTCTTTCTTTTTTTTCGTTTGTTGTAGTGAATGTGAGGGTGTACTAAAAGCTGAAACTTTATAAGAACACTATTTATGATTTAATTTAATTAATAATATAGAAGAATACTGTTTCTGGTTTAATTTAATTGAAGCTCTGGTCATTTACGTGTCGTTTACTGTTTAAGTTTTGTTTGTGAGAACTTCCCACCACACATGTTCAGATTTGGGTTGTGATTCATGACTTCATGTACGAGTAGGACCAGTTTTAATATTTGTTTATCCTTTTTTTTTTTTTTGTCGACAAACATTTTCATTATAGCCCAAATAGGCTGGTTTACAAAGATATCAGTTTACAGTAAGTCCAATGAGAGAAAAACATATAAATTAAAATCCAGTCTGAGAAGATAAGTTCGTGAAATGGGGGATCCACGTGTCTATCTTCCAGTGATCGATTGATACACGTATTACAACACGCGTCTGCGATGCAAACTTCTGAGTCTCCGACCACCGCCAAGCTTCTCCGACGTAGAATCCTCCATGAACTCTCTTCAAGCTCTATCGTTCTCCGTCGCAACGAAGGATGGAAGCTCACTGTACCACTGATACCAACCAAGTAGTTTCTCCTCGATCACTCTCCTCACCCGTCTGCATCTTCACCATCTTCCGGCTAGAGCGCCTCTGCGTCCTCGATAACCTAAGATCGAGGATCCTGGACCGCCCACTAAGGACTGCGGCTAAAACATAAGCAATGTTACCTAATCCAGGGAAGATGAATCGGAATACATAGAGATCAGATGAATTTATCAATAAGCATCGGAGAACTACAATGAATCGCCTCTGCGAATTATTATTCAAGATAAATCGGAGAGAACATAAAAGACATGAACCATCAGCTCCGATTTAAATTGAAAAAACACAACAAAAAAGAGAAATCGCCGACATAGCTGAACAGAAAATCGATCTATTGATCGAAAACTATGTACAAAACATAAACTCTTAAGCTTCAACTCATCCTCTCTGTGTAAGATAGTTAGAGAGAGAACAGAGAGGAGAGGAGCGAGAGCGACTTTTTGTTTATCCTTTATGTCTTTAATTCCTACAATCACTCTATCTTAAAGAAACAGTATTTTCAAATTTATCTGTTTTTGATTTATTCTAAAAAATTCAGATGTCCATAAGTATTTAAATAAAAAAATATGAAATATTAATATCAAGTAAAACCGAAAAAATCACAAATATAAAACATTTAGAATTAGATATTCACTTCACTCCGACTTTTATACAAATAGATGTATATA
>CAJHQP010007856.1:0-29991 GCA_905132765.1 Moricandia arvensis
TGGTATAGGTTCTTACAAGCCATTCACGATGTCCTTGAAGTCCTTCAATGTCCAATAGCTTGACAGCAACAGGCTGAGCCTTGAGGCTTTGTCGGAGATTCTCATCGATGTAACCTTTATAAACTTTACCGAACCCACCTTCTCCGAGAAGATAGTTCCGAGAGAAACACTGCGTGATCATCTTGAGTTCACACATCTGAAAATCCACTAAATCGGCTCCTAGAGCCTCGGCGAGATCTTCGTTGATCCTAGCCGAAGAAGAACGGCTTAGATCGGCGAATGAGAGTCGCCGGAAAGAAGGAAGTGGTCCGAGATGGTTCTTGGAGAACTTTGATTTGGAAGGTCGGCAACGGCTTAAATTTCCCAATACCGTTTGGTCATCGGCGGAGCAACAGTTTGAGGCGAAGGGTTTCCATAGCGGTGAGGATTTGGTAGATGTTGTTGTTGAGGAGTCTCTCATTGAGAAAGATAGTTAACGTAAATGTTTTGTGTGTTAGGTTTTTAAGTTTGAGTCAAAACAATGATAGGTGTCTTTGGTCTTATTTATACATATGAGATAGGGACTATGCGTTCCGTATAGTAAACAAGAGTAAGATGTTCCATAGTAGAAACTACTTGTCAAAACCATTAAAGTAAGAGGTGCAATAATCTTCGGAATACATTGCTTACGTACATATATTTTAATATCCGTAGAAATAAATTAATTATAGGTTTAGTAGCTATCGTGTAGGCTCACACAACTATAGGATTATAATTTTATATTATTAGAAATGTGAAATAGCGGTTGTTTTTTAGTTCTCAATTAGGGATATATATGATATATAAAAGATAAATAGGAAAGAGTAGGGGTGTTCTTTCTTTAACTGCCCTAACCACTCAACTCACACTTGGGGTTTTGCGTCATGATATCCTCTCTTTTGACTCATTGTTGAGATATGAACGTTTCACATTTGACTAGAAAAATTTATATAGTGGTATGAATTTAAAATACGGTTCACACAATATGATATTAGATATTACGGATTTTAAAATCACACTGTTTTGGAAGTTATAGTTGTAACTAAGACGTAGTGGATTTGTTACAGTAGTAAAAGAAGTTCGATGATTGGTTTTAGTGATATAACTTTGGCTCCGAAATTTCCAGTTAGAAGAGAAATAGTCAAAAGAAATTATAAAGATAAAAATGGTTTGATTCGTTTTGCTCGCGTAAACCAACTCAACAACGGAGGAAAATGATGTCTGGAGAGGCATCTGAGAATGATTCGAGCAGTTCCTTTAGTTTCTGGGAAGAACTAGGTTTCTCCGCTCCCATACCTTTAGCAACACACGCAGAGAGAAACAATGGAAAGCAATAACTCGACTGTAAAGAGAGGTATTTATTACTTGAAGAAGAATTTTTTACTCGACCAAAAGAAGAAGGAAATTTGGTCAATTTGATCAGACATCATACCTTTTTTTTTACTTAATTCAACACAAAGCACAGGTTTTAAGAGAAACAATGAAGCAACCTTCTTTAATTCACTTAGAGGAATTCACCGGAAGCAACTAACTGACCCCATGAATTGGTTCACAATTTGCATACTCACCCTTGATTCATCAGCTACTCTCCCCTTATTTCATTAGTCACTTGCTTAGTTGAGGTAATTCACAATATAATATAATACATCTGAGGAATTATTCTGTGAATGAATTTATTTTATAAAATGTAAGGAAACACATTGATGGCCACGAAACATTCTTCTAATTGATTAGGATCTCAGCAATGGTGCAATGGCAATGTAAGCTAAAGTATTGACATTTTTCTTGTGACAAAAAATAGTAAAATACTAACATTGTTTGATCAGAAACTATGAGGGATCTACCAATGTAATATTTCAGAAGAATTTGAAGTAATTTGTTTTAAATAATTCCTAAAAATTATATTTGATAACATAAATAATAATTTAACACATTATATAATAAAGATATGAAATAAATACGACCATCCGAACATTCTTCTCATTTAGCTCACTTGAGTAACTTGAAAATTGGGGTATCTTTACTTATAAAAATACAAGTAAGATATTCGAAATCAAGTTAGGATTGTGCCCCTGGGTGTATAATATTTACAAGAAAGTTCGTGAACGGATAATTTTCTTTTTCAATTCTATTTGCTTCTTAATTTTTTTTTAATTATTTCTTGTGTAAAATCAAAGGAGCAGTTAAAGTGAGACTACGTATGACGTCTGCATAAATGGATAATGCCTGCTAATAATTTTGATAAAACTCTTATGTTATTATTTTATCATTGCCATTACGCTTCCTCCTGCTCCATTTTGAAAACTATTGGCTATTATGTTCCTATCTTTGTTTTTTGCCAAATACTACTACAGTCATCCACTCTACCAACTGAGCTAGTTGTTTTTTAATTCTGTTCCATCTTATGTAAATTACAGTATAGATGAACGGCACAATATAAGAAAAAAATCTGAAACTAAAAACAACTTTATTGTTTGGTATCTCAAAACAAGTATCTCAACCATTTAATACTATTATTTTATTACAATTTGTTTACAAAATTTAATTTTAAAACTTTTAAAATAGTTAACTCAATATAGATGGACAATAAATGGACATGTTAGAGCACTTTTAACATAGGATCCCAAAAATGGGATGCTTATTTTTTCTTTTCTATTTTTTGATTTTTTTTATTTAAAAAAAAGAAGCAATTTCAAGTCGCCACGTGTCAGTAAAGACTCCCAAACAGTGCAAACAACTAACCAAAATGTGTGCTTAATTAATGGAAATAAGAGTTGGTTTTAGGGAGTGCTAGTGGGCCCTATCCTTTAAGTCATCCACTAAACACCCCCATTGTACATGCCCTTATACTAGATATATAAGCAGTCAATCGGGTGTTTCTCCGTAAATATCTGATCTTTTCAGAAAATATAGGAAATAGAAATGTAAAAGTTTATCAAAACAACGCTGGTAAGACACTTTCAAAAAACAGGATTCACATCTAATCTTTCATGAATGCTCAAAATAAGAAAGAAAAATTATTAAATTCAAAGCTAAATTGTTATTAAAATATTACTTTTCATCACTAAAAACTCGAGATAGAGTTCTCCACAGATGAAGCTGTTCTTAGAGATTCTAATGGGTTTCTCATAACTTCTTCAGAATCTCATTTCACATTGTCTCTTATTTTTTCCAATTTTGTATTTATCTTAATACTGAGATACTCACATATTTCCATTGTAGTTGTTTGTAACAAAGTGATTTTATACTGTTAAGTATTTTAAACCACCATATACATTGAAGTTCATGAAAATTACATAGAGAAACATTATTGGAAGTATCTAACATCTTAAGACATCATTATTCCTAAAACTCTCAAATGGGTTCTTAAATTTTTTTATTGATTAAAAAAAAATTTAAAAACAAACCAATCGCGGGCCGCCACGTGTCAGTGGAGTCCGCAAACAGTGTAAGAAACTCTCCAAAACCGGTTCTTATTTAGTAGTTTTAAGAAGCGGTTTTTTACACTGTTCATGTGTTCCACGTGTCAGTGGGACCATCGAACAATGCAAGAACCCCTCTTAAGGATCCCAGATAATCATGCTCTTAAGGGCATGCACAGTAGATTTTTTTCCACTAATTCTCAGCAAATATAAAATATAAAAAATCTCAAAAAAGGAAGAAACAGAAAGTAAAAAGGGACAAAGAGGGGAGAAGAATCGATTCGTGATGAAATACTTTTGAGTGGTTGGTTCTACAACTGTCTTTTTATTAGGGCAGGATTAATGCAGGTCTCTTAACAAGGGGTTCTTATTTTTTAAGAGACCGTATCTTAATTTTAACTAAGAAAACTTAAGAACCGTCTCTTAAATAGGAGACATAAGAGACGTCTCTTATCCGGAAAATGTAATTAAAAAGAGGACAAAAAAATTAAGAACCCCATCTTAAGAGACCCGGGTTAAAGATGGCCTTAGTGGTCCAAATGATTTTGAAAATCAGAAAGAATAAAATAATGCTTTTGAGAAACAGAAGCTTTTTTCTACCAACACAGATGGCCTAAATCAATTAAATAAAAATGATAATAATATTGTTGGATATCTCAACATTTTGAAATACTCGTAACTAAACAATATTATTTATGCATATTTACACACATATATGTACCAAAAATTGAAGTTGAGAAACCTTTACTAAAGGGGCTCTTATACATAATTAGTTTTTCTTACAATTTTGATAGAACATTCACCATTATTTTTTTTGATTAAAGGTTTTCATACTAAAACTGCAAAAATAAATAAAAATGTTTCAAGCCCATATGACTATAGTTAGTCGGTCCAGTGCAATTACAATAACAAAAAAGTAAAAAACCAATCCAATAGTGAAAATTTCAATTTGAACCATAGGCCCTAGCCCAGTAGTATGGCGAAGAAGTAGAGATGATGAGTCCGAAGAGTCTCGTCTCAGAGCAGCGATGATCAGAAAGGAGATAGCCAAACTTGCATGAGTTTCGAAGAGGTGGTAGGGCTCTGATCACGAAGGCTAAGAATCTTATCTTTGATTTGCCTGTCTAGTAGACGAAACAAAGCATCAGCGGATCGGAAGGAGTTCCAATGGAGTCTATTGTTCCTTTCACTCCAAGTCCAATATATAGTTGATTGTCATCCTAACAAGGTAACCCTCCTAGCATACTTGTTACCTGTTAGCGATTGTAATTGAAGAAGGCTTTGCTCCCAAAATCTGTCAGGAATGAGACTACATCTCTTCGCTACCATAGTCCACAATCTCCAAGTGAAAGGGCAAAGGAAAAAGAGATGGTTGCGCGATTCATTGGTCGTGTTGCAGAGAAAATAGTTAGCATCAGTTTGAAGGCCCCAATAGAGTAGACGACCTAGTGCTTAGGGATACCTCCTTTAGTCCATACAATTTTGGTACAAGGTAAGATTTCAGTCTCTCCCTTCATCTTTCTGTAGACATCGCCAATGACAAAAATTTAAGCGGTTTATTCTCTAGCAGATCCTCTAATCGAGCAGGAGGTAGTAACCAGTTGCCATCCTCATTAAGATTCGACAAAGTAGCTGTAAGCGGAATGATGAGCCTCGAAGTAAAAGATCTCAGAAGGTATGATTGTAAGGAGCCAAATGGGGACCAGTTGTCTGTCCAAAATCTGCAATCTCTTCCATTTCCCACGTGCATTTTTATCCAGGTAAACATCTCTCCTCTGATGTTTAGAAGTTTGTATCCAACCATGAATTCTTTTGACTAGTTTTTGCTGTCCAGAAAATGTTTATAGAACCGCTTAGGACCTTATTCCTGTACCATGACACCATACTGAACCTGAATGAAAAAATAGCAACCAAATTAACTTTAGGCAACAATCCTTATTCCACACTCCTAAGTCTTGGACTCCTAATCCACCCTCTTGCTTAGTTCTAGTGACAATCTCCCATGAAACTTTAGTTTCACGCAGCAGGTGAATCAAACCTGAAACGTGTTATCGTCCCAACCCCATCCCTTTATTAGTCGACCACACAGTCCCAGAAGAGTCTGGAGGATTATTCCCCCAACATTGCATTGGAAGGCAAACTCAAGAGTTGGGAGGCAGAGATGTATACCAAGTATGAGAGGACTAGAGAGATTGAAGCTTTGGACTCTGCACTTTTCTTGTGTGAAGAGGGTGCAAAGATCTTCATATAAAATCAAGGCAGCAGCTGTGCAACTAGAATCCGAGCTGCAAAAGAATCTAGAAGTTGAGACAAAGGTCCGTCGTGTTATTGAAGCAAAGTAAAAATTGATTCGAAAGGAATGGACATGCTTTTGCTATTTATAGGGGTTTTCCAAGAGAAAGCCCTTTTGGTATCGCATGCAACTAGTTGGATCGAGTTCATCGATGAGCTGATGCAAATAGGTTTCACCAGTTTAGAGTCAAATCAGTAAATCATGAAATTGATATGAGCTGTTAAGCCTTATTATCATTGTAAAAGTATTAAAATATTTATAAACTTTATAAATCAGTTATAAGATTGATAAAGTAAGACATAATGATTTATAAATTAGTTTTAAGGGTTTATAGATTGATTAAAGAGTTTTAAACAATATTCAGAAACTGAAACTGTTCAACTTTAAATAATTTTTTTATACTTCTATGTCTATATGTCGATATACATATCATATTTTAAATTTTTTTTTTCTCTCACATTCGTCTTTCCATTATTCTATTTTGTCAAAGGAAAGAAACTGATCGTTCTTGATTGAGTTACACTCATTTAGCCCGATCCAAATATATTTCATGATTTTATGAAACAGCTGACACTTGTTAAATTCAGCTTGTACATTCAAATATTAAACAATTATAAGTATTCAGACACCTAAATATATAAATCTTAATTTCATTAAAACTCTCTTAATTTTTTTATGAAAAAGATTAAAATATTTAAAAGCGAGTTGTTGTAACTCTCTTAACTAAAAATACATTTGTCTATGAATTTTATCAACCATGTTCTCAACATTCTCAAACTTTAACAATTCAAGACAATTGGTACTCATCTCGTATACGTGAACTTAAACATCACTAAAAGAAAAAAATTCAATGAGTTGATTCGGTATATTAGAATTAAATAAAGTGTAGGATTTTTTTTCAGGCACCATCGTCATCGTCAAAACTCTGCGCTGCATCAAATCTTCATCATTCATATTCAACATCATCAAATAAAAATATTAATATTGCCATTTCATGACCTTAGTTGACGAAATAGTTTTTTTTTTGTTTCAAATAAACATAAAATTTATTTACTACAAAAACATTTTATATTAAATTCTTACATCAAATGTATCTGTTTTTGAAAAATTAGAATTTACATCTTAATTTATTTATTTTTTAAAACCAAAACTGAATACATATTAATATTTTTCATAATCTGGATTTCATATTAGACTAAGATGATTTCTCATTTTTTTTATCCATGAGTTTCATGTCTCTTTGAGCCGGAGATGATGTTTCACCATGTTGTTGTTGAACTATAATTATTCACCATGATATATCAATGTTATAAATAGTTTATAACCTATTTTCGAGTCTTTTATCAAGTCAAAATTATGTGTGTTTGGAGTCTTTTGGTATTGTCCAGTGGTGTATAAGGTTTAGGTTAATTGAAACATAAAAGGTTGAATTGGACGCAAAAAGGATATTGAAGATGCAGACATGTGCAAATGCACCCGAAATTTAGCAATGAATAAATGACTTCCCACAGTGATATTAACCTCACATTTTGACACAAGATATAAAATTGAGGTAGATATCCAATGCTACTGGCTTGAATTCTCTCTTCGTTAGATCAACGTTATACGAATTTACTGAAGTCTGGTCTAAAAATTCAATAGGAGAAAAAAAAATTATCTTTTCTTATTTTGAGCTTTGTTTTCCTTAAAATTCGATCGTGATGTGTTTTTGACCTATATACTATTTGAGAAATTTTAGGTTAAACTTTATTTTACAACAAACTTTAAATTTTTAGAGTTCTTTTTATAAACCCTTATTATATCTCGAGCCTACGGAAGAGTCTAGACTAATTTCCAAGGGGATGTGCAACTCACGGATAAACCCTCTTTTCGGGTATACAAATGGGCCAGAAATCATGGGTCCATGCCCGTGTAAGTGTCCAAGAGAAGTGTGACTTAGTTTCGCGCATCATGTGAATCGAATCTGAAGCGTGTTAGCGTCCCAAACCCTTCCCCTTATCACTCAACCACACGTCCTAGACGAGTATGGACGGTTATGTCCCCAACATTGCATTGGAACGCAAACTCAAGAGTTGGGAGGTAGAGATATATACCAAGGATGAGAGGATTAGAGAGCTTGAATCTTTGGACTCTGCACTTTGCTTGTGTGAAGGGGGTGCAAATATCTTCATATCAAATCAAGGCAGCAACTGCTCAGCTACAATCAAAGCTGCAAAAGAATTTAGAAGTTGAGACAAAGGTCTGTCGTGCTATTGAGGCAAATAAAAAACTTGATTCGAAAGGATTAGACAAGATTTTGCTAATTATAGGGTTGTCCAGGAGAACGCCCTTTTGGTATCGCATGCAACTAGTCGGATCGAGTTCATCGATGAGCTGATGCAAATAGGTTTCACCAGTTTAGAGTCAGATCAGAAAAACATGGAATTGATATGAGCTGCTAAGCCTTATTAATCATTGTAAAAGTATTAACATATTTATAAACTTTATAAATCAGTTATAAGATTGATAAAGTAAGACATAAAAGTTATGAATTAGTTTAAAGGCTTATAGATTGATTAAAGAGTTTTAAACAATACATAAGTGATAATAAATGTTTTAAAATATGTAATGATTTTTAGTGGTAAAAGCTCTCAACTATTTTTTGAATTGGAAGAAAACTTTCATTTAGGTTTTCAACATTACACTACAAGAAAACACCTCGATTCCTAGGGACATTTTCCTCGGAATGTCGTCGGAATCGCTTGATTCCGACGACATTCCGAACCAAAAGTCCCTCGGAAAAATTTCCTCGGAATCACAGTTTTCGTCGGAATTTCCTCGGAATATTCCGAGGAAATTCCGACGGACACAATTCCTAGGAATATTCCGAGGAAATTCCGACGGGCACAATTCCGACGACATTCCGAGGAATATTGTCGATGGAAAAATGGGTCGGAATTCCCACGGAAATTTCCGAGGAATCATTCCGTCGGTATATTCCGATGGACATAATGTTCCTCGGAATTTTCCCAGGAAGAAATCCGTCGGGATATTCCGAGGACTACTAGCCCTCGGAAATTCCGAGGAAAGTCTTTCCTCGGAATATTCCCACGGATCTGGTTCCTAGGAATATACCTAGGAAATTCCGAGGAACTGTATCCTTCAGAATATTCCTAGGAATGATATTCCTAGGAATATTCGTAATATTTAATTATTTTTAAAATAATATAAATTTATTTTTTTAAAATTAAAATTCAAAAATAAAATTAAAATTTTTAAATTGAAAATTGAAATTTAAATAAAAACATAATATAGATAATGTTAAAAAGTAATATTCGAAATAGAAAATCAAAAACAGAAATTAAAAACATAAAGAAGAAATAAAAATAACTACTCGTCGTCCTCGTCGTCCTCGTCGTTGAAGTTATGATCTGGGAATTTCCTCATGAACGCCTCCATCATCCTCTCAGTCCGCCTCTTTTCTGCCTTACTAGCAGCCTCTTGAGCCGCCATCTTCGCCTCCAACATAGCGATGCGGTCATCCTTATCCTTCAGTTGATCCATCAACATAGGATCAACTGGCACCTGGGATGTAGAAGGAATCGGCTTGGATCGACGACCCAAACCGACCAAACGTCCCTTCTTCTTTGGAATCGCCTGAAAAAGAAAATTTAAAATTATAATCATAGAAAAAGATTATAAAATATATAAATGAATTGAATATTTAGAAAATATCTTACCGATACAAGAAGCTCGTCGATTTGAACTTTGGAGAGGGCAGTCGATGCAGTGGATGTGGAGTCGAGATCGGCCTGGATCTGGGAGAGACGGGCCTCTTGGTCTTCCTTCATACTGTCCACCAGGGAGACCACTTCCTTCGCAAGACCGTCATCAATCTGGCCCGTCGTCTTGTTGGTGTGGATCCTCTTGTACAAATCGAAATCACCCACGGTCTCGCCATCATTTTCTTCCGCCTAGGAAAACACATAAGTAAAAAAAACATTAGAATACAGGAAAAATAAAAATATTTAAAATTTAGAAGAAAAGGAGTTTCAACTTACCAATTTGTCTGCGAGAGTGGGAATAGACTGAGCACCCAAATTGTGCACGAAGATGCCCTTCCCGCCACGATCGCTCTTGCGGTTGGTGGAGTTGGTGTTAGAGATCTCCTTCGTCTCGGTCTTGTTCCAATGGATACACAACTCCTCCCAGACCGTCGGGTTGATCGACTTTGGGACCTTTTAATGAAAAAAAATATGAAAAAGTTAAATAGAATGAAAAATATATTAATAAAGTAAAAAAGATAATACCTTATTCTTGAGCCACTTCTGCTTCCACTCATATATTTGTCGTCCATAGTTCCCCATACACTTATGGACGAAGGCGTTACGGATAAACGAGGTGTTATCGGGATGCCAGGTGAACTCTTGCTGAAAAAATATGATTAGTAAAAATATAATATTAAAGAAAAAAAATAAATTTAAAAAAGTTAGAATTCTTACAGCAAACTGACGAAACCACAACTCCTTCTCGTTGTCAGGCATCACCGAGAAGTTTTGTATCCCCTCCTGAGGTCGGAGTACATCATCCTGTTGATCCAAGCGCTGATCCCGTTATGGGATCGGTCGAACCTAATATTAGAAACAAATTATTAATAATGAATCAAACTTTTAAAAGAAAGAAAAAAAACTTTCACTTACCAAGTCTGTCTGTGTCCCCTAGGATACTGAGTGAGATAGGGGAGATGCTCACGACCTGGCTGTTGCACCAGCTCTGCAACAGACATCACTCCTGGAGCGACAGGAGGCTCGGGAATGTCCGGAAAGTCGTGAACGACAGGAGGAGCCTCATCAGCAATCGGAGGAACCGCCTGATGAACCGCCTGATGGATGTTCTGCGATGATGAAGAAGAACCCCGAGTAGACGAAACCCGAGAAGGGGTCGTCGAAGGAGCACGGCCTCGCGGTGCGGAACGACGAGGTCGAGCCCTCGTACTCTGCTCACCAGAATCCCTATAATTTTTTAAAATAAAGATTTAAAATTAGTTTTTAAAAATATAAATGAAAATAAAGATTTAAAATTGTTATAAAAACACAAAATAGTTTCATAATTAAAAAAATATTTATAAATTATAAAAGTGGTTAAAATAATTAGTAAATTACTTTTAAACTTACTTATAAATTATAAATTATAAAAATATTTATAAATTATAAAAATGGATAAAATAATTATTAAATTACTTTTAAACTTACTTATAAATTATTAAAATATTTATAAATTATGAAAATGGTTAAATAATTAGTAAATTACTTTTAAACTTACTTATAAATTATAAATTATAAAAATATTTATAAATTATAAAAATGGCTAAAATAATTATTAAATTACTTTTAAACTTACTTATAAATTATAAAAATTATTTTAATAATTATAAAAATCCAAATATATATTTTAATATCAAAAACATTTTGGTAAATGCAAAATTGAATTTTAAAAACAAAATCAAATTCCCTAAAACCCTAATCAAAATCAAATTCACTAAAACCTAATCAAAATCAAATTCCCTAAAACCCTAATGTAAATCAAATACCCTAAAACCTAACAATCTAACAATCCTAACAATCTAAAACCTAACAATCTAACAATCCTAACAATCTAATAAACCTAACAATCTAAATCTAACAATCTAATCTCAATCCTAACAATCTAAATTCCATAAAAACCTAAGAAAATCGGATCTAGAACTTACATGGGGACTATAGGAATGGATTTAGAGGTGGATTTGGAGGGGATTCGCCGGAAAATCGCAAGGGGGGAGAGAAATCGCCGGAAAATCGCAAGAGAGGAAGAGAGAAAGAGAGAATGGGGAAGAAGAAGAACAGTCTCGGGTTTAAAACCCGAGATTTCCTACGGAAAATGAATCCGTCGGAATTCCGTAGGAATCCTCAATATTCGACTTTTCGCGAAAATTTTGGCGGTTTGGTTTCCCGGGTACTAAACATTTCCGACGGAATTCCGACGGAATATAGAATTCCGTCGGAATTCCGTAGGAATTCTCGAGAATCAGAGAATATTCTCTGCATGTGTTCCTATTGGTGAGACTGTGCCTCGGAATTTCCTAGGAATATTCCTAGGAAATTCCTAGGAAATTCCGAGGAACCATAGTTTAGGGTTTCAAAATCCAAAATTTAAAACTTTAGACCATTTCTTGAACAATTTAGCAGTTTTTCCTACGGTAACATTGACAATAGATGGCAAATAAACGTTGAAATTACAAAATTATTGAAATGAGTGCAAGTATTGTCGTTTCTGTTCATTAAAGTGTATAAGTGTTTATCTTGTTGTTTGGGGATCTCGTTGATACAATTGGAAAAGTGTCTATTAATTGGTACAACACCAATGTCTTGTCCCATAATCAATCCAAGACACTTAATAAGGCTTATGAAAGTCTTGTGGAAATCGTAAATTGGTGTTTTCGATTCTAAATCATCATTCCCTCGGAATTTCCTAGGAATATTCCTAGGAAATTCCGACGAAAACCATCAACTCGTCGGAATTTCCTAGGAAAATTCCTAGGGAATTCCGAGGGAATTAAACCCTACGATCAAACCCCTAAATCCGATTTTTACAAGGCAAAATTTCCTAGGAAATTCCGAGGAACACCCTGCAGGTCCTCGGAATTTCCTAGGAATTTTCAAAAAAAAAAAAAAAAAAAAATTATACTACTCTGAACCCGAGTCATCATCATCACCACTAGATGAATCTGAATCTGGATCTTGGTGAAACTCTCCAATCTCTGGTTCATCCTCGACGTGAACGACGGCTTCGTCTCCAAAATCGGTAAAATCGATAACAAGATCAACTGCAGCTACATCTCCTGATGCACTTAAGTTGCCGGATGTGTTTGGTTGGAGTGGGTCTTCCAGCTCAGAACTTCCCTGAACTCGGCTTCTCGGGTTAACTGATGTAACAGTGACCCATGGATCATCTCTATTTGTAACCCGGGGGTACTTGATATAACAAACCTGTAACATTTTAAATTTGTTAATTAATGATGATGAAGCAAATATTGAAAATAATTGACATATATATTTTTAATTACCTGATCGGCCTGAGAAGCAAGAATGAAAGGATCGTAATATGGTAGCTTTCGCCTCGAATGTACTGATGTAACACCAAATGCATCTGTTCTAACACCTCGATCCGGAGTGTTGTCATACCAATCACAATAGAAAACAGTGCACCGCAATCCAACCATGCCCGGATACATGATTTCCAAAATCTCGCTTATGTTTCCGTAGTATACATCATCTCCAGATGCAGAGCAAACACCAGCATCATAAGTCGTACTCGAACGTCTCCTCTTAGAAGTTGTGAATGCATATCCCCGAGAAGCAAATCTTGGATATGACTTCACCACATACTTTGGGCCCCACACCATCTCACGTAGCCAATCGTCAAATGTTTCACCTCTGGCCATACCATCAGACACCTATGAATAAAACATATGTTTTATCTCTCATATTAGTATAAAAATGTGGTAAATAGTATAAAAATTTGTTTAAAGCACTCACATAAGCAAGCATCCATCGAGCAAATTCTCTCTGCTTCAGTGCTTCTAGTTCCTGTTCGGTGGCGTATCTATTTTCAAACCGCTTTTCCGCCATGAAAATCCTGTACATATGATGACAATATTAAAATTTGAACTTGTTAAAATAAATATTTTTGAGCTAAATTTTTACCTCTCATATTGAAGAACATCTTCGCAGTTGGTGAGCAAATATGTTTGCAATTGACTGTGCTCCTCCTCAGTAAGTCGACGGTTCTTTGCTTTTCCGCTGAGTCGTCCAACATCTGTGAAGATGTCTGGAACCGTAACATAATATGTTGCCCTTTCGCCTCTATCGTCATGCCGAGCGGGTTTTCTGGTTTTCGTCTGCACTTCTCCTGGAAAGTAGTGCTCCACAAAGTTTGAAGTTTCTGCTCTGATAAACTGTGCCACTATAGAACCTTCCACCCTACTTAAATTTTCACCATCTTCTTCAGATGAAACATATACCGCTCATACAGATACATCCATCTATACTGCACAGGACCACCAAGTTCCAGTTCTCTTGGCAAGTGAATAACAAGATGCTCCATAACATCAAAAAAGGAAGGAGGAAATATCTTCTCAAGGTTGCACTTGATCACGGCTATGTTAGTCTTCAAGTTTTCAATACATTCAGGAGTCATTGATCTCGTGCATAAATCGCGGAAGAAAGCACTTATCCCTGCAACTGCTTCATAAACATTCTTTGGTAATAGTTCCTTGAAGGCAAAAGGAAGGAGGCGCTGCATCATTACATGGCAATCGTGACTCTTCAAGCCGGTAAACTTTCCTTCGTTTTTGTCGACACAGTTACGCAAATTAGATGCGTAACCGTCTGGAAATTCCACATCCTTTGAAATCCAATCAAAGAACGCATCTTTGGCCGCTGCATCAAGTCGGTATATGGGAAAAGGAGCCCTGCCATTCTCATCAACATGAAGTTCTTCACGAGCACATATATCGACTAAATCCAGTCTTGACTTCAAATTATCCTTCGTTTTACCTTGAACGTTAAGGATCGTGTTCATCAGGTTGTCGAAAAAGTTCTTCTCAATATGCATGACATTTAAATTATGCCTCAGCAGATGATCCTTCCAATATGGCAGATCCCAGAAAATACTCTTTTTGTGCCAGTTATGTAGATCTCCAACAGCATCAACCGGATAATGCACATGTCCACCCATGTCTGGGGTCCTTTCTGCACCAAAATCTCTTAGTTGTGTCAACATTTCTCTCCCACTGATTTCCGGAGGTGGACTGTCAAACACCCTCTTGTTCTTCGTAAACAAATTCCTACTCCTGCGATATGGATGATCTGGTGGTAGGAATCTCCTGTGACAGTCAAACCAACACGTTTTCCTTCCATGTTTTAGTTGAAAAGCATCAGTGTTATCTTGACAATATGGACATGATAGCCTTCCATGCGTTGTCCATCCAGATAACATACCATATGCTGGAAAATCACTTATTGTCCACATAAGTACTGCCCGCATTTGGAAGTTTTCTTTACACGAAACATCGTACGTTTCAGCACCTTGACCCCATAGCTGTTGCAACTCATATATTAGTGGCTGTAGAAACACATCAAGTGATCTCCTAGGATGCTCTGGCCCGGGAACGAGAATGGAGAGAAACAAAAACTCTCGACGCAAGCACAAGTTTGGCGGTAAGTTGTATGGTGTGAGAATGACTGGCCATAGAGAATACTGTCTCCCATGCTTCCCAAATGGGCTGAAACCGTCCGTACATAATCCAAGGTATACATTTCTTCTCTCATACGCAAATTCTGGATAGGTCGACTGGAAATGCTTCCAAGCTTTTGCATCTGAAGGATGTCTAATCTCACCATCCGTTGAATGCTCTGCATGCCATCTCATTGGTTGCGCTGTGCGTTCAGACTGATACAACCTCTGCAACCTTTCCGTCAAAGGCAAATACCACATCCTTTTATATGGCACTGGAACTCTTCCACTCGTATCTTTATAACGAGCCTTCCCACAAAACTTGCATGTATCCAGCTGCTCATCCGCCCTCCAATAAATCATGCAGTTACCCCTGCATACATCTATTACCTGATACGATAAACCAAGACCAGCTACCAGTTTCTGAACCTCGTAGTATGAACCAGGGGCAACATTATCCTCAGGTAGAACACCTTTTACAAAATCAGCAATCGCATCCACACAGTCTTCAGCCAAATTATAATCAGATTTAATGCTCATCAGTCTTGTTGCAGATGATAAAGCTGAATGACCATCTCTGCAACCTTTGTACAAAGGTTGCTTTCCAGCATCCAACATATCATAAAATCTCCTAGCTTCTGCATTGGGTAAATCTTCCCCTCTAAAATGATCATTTACCATTTGCTCAGTACCTACACCATAATCTACGCCCGTTCTAATTGGTTCTTCTAACCTAACCGCAGGCTGAGGTTCGCTAGTACTACCATATTCATAACCAGTTTCCCATGATGATACCAAACTTTGTAACTCCGTGTAAACCCTCGAATATATAGATGAGTCCAAACATCTAACTGTTTAATAACCTTCCTATTTTTACAAGTAGAGCAAGGACATCTTAACATACCCGTTTCAGCTTCCGGTTGGTTGAGAGCTTTCCCCATGAATTCCTTTAGACCACTTTCGAATTCTGGCGTAAGCAATCTCGTGTTCGGATCCATATGAGGTCGATCGATCCACGAGCGATGATAATTATAAGAAGACATGTTTTTTTCAATCAGATTCGTGTGTGCAAAATAGAATGAGAGAGGATGAAGATATGGAGTGAATGAAAAGGATGAGGGGTGCTTGTATTTATAGATGAAATCTGCCGACAATTCCCACGAAATACCTAGGAAATTCCGAGGCACTAGCCATTGCCGTCGGAATTTCCTCAGAATTTTTGAAATACCACAACGGCTACCTAACGACTATAATTTCTCATCGGATTGTCCTCGGTTTATTTCGAGGGATATTTTCCCCTCGGAATTTCATCGGAAAATTCTGACGGAAATTGTATTCCTCGGAATTTCCTAGGAAAATTCCGACGGAAATTGTATTCCTCGGAATTTCCTAGGTATATTCCTAGGAAATTCCGAGGAAACACATAAATTGCGTTTCCTCGGAATTTCCTCGGAATAGCATCGGAATATTCCGAGGAATACAATTTCCGTCGGAATTTCCCTCAGTATTGCGCTGTTTTCTTGTAGTGTTATAAACCTTCAACTTCAATTCTATTACCGTCTATCACCCTCTATTACAGTATTTTAGACGGAGGGTGATGGATGTTAACATAGTTAAAGTTGAGAGTTTTTTTCGTTGAATTTTTAGTTGACAGTTTATTTTACTATCTATCTTTAGTTGAGATATTTTATTACTAAAACACTACTTAAAATATTAAATCGAATCAAAAGAAATAAGATTACATAAAATAGTTATTATTTTATCTTTTTCTAAACCGATGAAGTTCAAATATAAAAATAATAACATCACAATATAAAATAATTTTATTTAAACCAAATAATATTATTATTTAAAATTATTACTTCTGTGAAAAACCCATAGTTAACTATAGATGCACGGCATGAAGATGAACGACAGAAAACAACACTGATAGTCGGGGATTCGAAATCGTTCCAGAGCGTTCCTTGATGATGCATGCCTTCCACGTGGCAATAGAAGAGGAAGCAGCGGTCACACGTTAAACCTAATTTTCTTCTTCACGAAGACACATTTGCTTGTGTATTTTGTATTGGCCCTTTGCCCACTATTGTACTTGACCCAATTTTATTAATAAAATCTTGATTGTCGACAAAAAAAAAATAACTATAGATGCACGGCTGAATGGTGACTAAGAGCATGTTTATTGGGGTTCTTAGTGGGTCTCTTAGCGGGTGAGACCCACTAATTCCCCCAAGCAACATCCCTTAAATCCTCTAAATAAAGAACCCATTTGCTAAGTTTCTTACACTGTTCGCGGACTCCACTGACACGTGGCGGCCCGCGATTGGTGTTTTTAATTTTTTTTAAAAAAAAAAAAAAAAAAAATAACAAAAAAGACAAGGACCCCATTAGGGGTCCTTGCAATAAACATGCTCTAAGGCCATGAGTAACCCGGATCTCTTAAGGTTAGGTTCTTAACATAAAATTTATCTTTTTAATTTTTTTTTTTTTTTTACAATTTTCCCGCTAAGAGACGGCTCTTATGGTTCTTATTTAAGAGACGGTTTCTTAAGTTTTCTTAGTTAAAAGCTAAGATACGTCTCTTAGAAAAGTTAAGAACTTCACCTTAAGAGACCCTGGTTAATCCTGCTCTAAGGAATGAAGAGGAATAATACATTCTTTAACATTCTTAAAAGAATTACCATTACAAGGATTAGTTTTCATTTCTGTTCCTTCTCATTTTTTTTTATTGTAGAGAAATATAGAAAAAATTGTTCTTCACTAAATAGGAATAATCATTCTTCATCATTCCTAAAATTTTATTTCTATCTGTTCTTTCCTATTTGTTCATAATGTTCCTATGGTAGTTATCAGTTAAACCCGTGAAGTCCTTACTGAGAACTGAGAGTGAGAGTGGAACCTGACTGTTAGATTTAGCTTTATCTTTTTTTTTTTGCTTAAGATTTTTATTTAGCTTTATCTTGTGACTGTTATATTTAGCTTTATCTTCTTTTGCTTTCTTTTAGAAAGCAAAGGCAAGACTTGCCAATCAGCAAACACTTTAGTTACATAACTTTACCCACCACGACCAAAAGTCCCGTCTAGTCACCCCACTACTTTGAAATCCCGTCGTATATTGCGGAAAATCTTTGATAAAACGTCGATTCTAAACCTCCTCATAATTCATTAACTCCTTTTCTTCGATAACAAAATATGTATGTGACGAGGACATTGTCTCAGTTTAGAAAAATATCAGAAGACGCTCTCAGAGGAGTCACCGGAGGGTCCGTTTTCCGGCGTTCTAGTTATTACAGACGAAGAAGCAGAAACAGATGATACGTTCTGTTTCGGGATGTGTAAGAGGACAAAAATCGAGAAGCTTCCGTTCCCTCAAGACAAGATCTTATCAGTTGTTCACACAGACAGTTCTGGAACCAGAGAGACTTCGGTTAAGAAGGTCTTGTTCATACCAGCTCTCGATCAACCATTGTCTTCAAACCGGTATTACGTTGTTCACGCTAGAGGCAGACACAAAGGGTAAGATACAAAAAACGCAGTAAAATCTAAGTCATAAGCTTTAGTTTCAGATTTGAGTTTGGTGATAAAAAGATAAATAAAATTTAGCATTGAGCTTAGTGAACTCTTCTTCACTTTTTTCTTTTTGCAGGAAAGTTTGTGTGTGTTCTAAGGATATAGAGAAAGGTCTATGCTGTTTTCCAGATAGCTTGCATGAAAAGAAACCTAAACCTTTAGATCCAAGAAACATTTATCAGACAGTGAAGATCAACCGGCATCACGACAAGACGTTCTTTGCGAAGTCTGTTGCCCCAGACGGTACACCACCTTCATTTCTCAAAAAGAAAGGATGGGAGCTACGAGCCTCGAAGAGTCTGCATCCGAGGAGACCTAGAGAAGCTCTCGGCCTAGACGATGAGCTAAGAGCCCGTCTTCCCGAATTCGGATTCTCAGTCTCAACAATACGGTCCGGGAGTGTGATAGTAGGAGAATGGTATTGCCCATTTATGTTTGTGAAGGAGAATTGTGGTGTAAGTCATCAGATGAAGAAGTCAATGTTTTATAGGATGACACTATCCCAATACTGGGAACGGATCTACCATTGTGAAAACAATAACTTGGATGAAACCAATGATGAAGATGAAGGAGTGGTGAGGGTAGAAGCGAATGTGGTGAGAGAGGCGAGCTATGTGAAGGGTATGGAGGCGGTCAAGGGAGAAAAAGAAGGGCATGGAGGGTTTTATTGGTATAGACCGGTTCAAGGTTTACGGGGACCGGGTGAGAGGAGGAGGAAGACGGGTTCGGGGTCTGCGGTGGGATTGAGTTTCGTGGTGGTGGAAAGAATGAGAAGGGTGATGGAGGAAGGAGGATGGGTGGAAGGAGGGAGGAAAGTGGTAAGAGTGGAGAGAGATGAACAAATTGGTGTTTCTGGAAGAGATTTTAGGGATATGGCTGGCAATAATGATAGAGAATGGAGGAGATTTGGGTGTTATGTGTTGGTGGAGAGCTTTGGGTTGAGAAGAGCAGATGGAGTTTTGTTGGTCAAATGTTTATTTAGACATACTCAAAGACTTAGATGCAGGTGGGAGTGAGTCTTCGTTACGTTGTACAATATAAAGATATATTATACTAAAATTCCTAAGCCTTGTGGACTATTTTCACTAATACTAGATATGATTAGTAGCAAATAAACAAAACACACCAGAAACCTTAACCATACGTGACAAAATATTAATTTCTATTGTGGAGAATTGAGTATATTTCAATTTTAAAATATGGTTAATAAAGTTAATCCCTTGTATATTAATCTTGAAGTATTATAATTGGTAGTCACGTGTCATCACTACGATGATTCTCAAAATCCGTAGAAAAATAGGTTGGTACATCTAAACATATATTATATTTTTTTTCAAACTAATTATCAAATTAATTAGTAGTATATAAAAAATATTCTCTATTCTTTCTTTAGATAAAGTTATGGAATTATCTAATATGGTTAACAAATATATATCAATTAATGATTTTGAATAATAAAGATTTGGATAACAATTTTTGTTTATTTTATATTCTTAAAATAAATTAAACAATCAAAGCATATAAGAAACAATTAGATTTTTTATTATATGATATATTTGAATCTTTTTAAACGATTATAAATTACTAAGATTATTAAAATCCATATTGAAATTTTGTGATCAATGTTTAACTTTTTGTTATAACAAGATATAAATGATCATAAAATCATATAAATATGAAATCTCATTTAATATATATTCAGATTATATATATATATATTTATTTATTTCAATATCGTTTAAATTAATATACATATACATATACATATCATATATAAATAAAATATATAAAATATAAATTTCAAAATTTGCATTGAGTGGGAAGCTTAAATTAATAAATATTATATTAATAAAATAATATTTTGTTAGAGTAAATATAAAAATTTTAATAAAACCGTATGAGTACAAAGCCTCAATTAATAAATATTCATATTAAAATATATTATATATTTATGTAAATATGATTTAATTTTAATTATATGCAATATAGAATAAATAAATGATTATTTTGATTTTTACTAACAATTTTTTTTGTAAAAAGAGAGATTATTTTTATTTATGTGTTTAGTCCAATTTAATTACTTATGTAATTGTTACTCGCTTATCAATTATTCAATATATTTATTATTTCATAATACTTAAATGAACACATAATAAATAATAATATGTATACATAATTAATGTTTGTTCCACGCAAGCGCGGATCTCAAATGTTATTTGATCATATCATTTTAAAAATATAATTCTTCATATCGAAGTGAGATGGTGAATTATACCATCCAGATTATATGATTGAAGCCAATTATAAATTAAATAGGTTTAAAAAAATAAAATATATGATCCTACTCATCAACCTTATATAGACGGTCTATGATTATACATTTGAGGATTTATGACATGATGGTTGGACGATCAAAGTTAGTATTCAACGATTATTAATATATAAATTTCACTCCGTGCAAACGTGCGGATAATCACCAAGTAAATATAGTATAACAAAGATATGTTAACCACATGATATTTTGTTATCAAATAATTTTTTATTTACATGTGGTACGAGATGTATAAACCATATAATATTTGTTATATTTTTTTTTTGTTGAAATGGGAATTTTATTAATAAACAAAAGAAGAGGTTGGTCAATGTTCGAGTTTGGAGAAAACAATTGAAAACTTATAGAGCAAAACATTATCAAAGACAGAGGAAAGCAGACTTGAAGTCACAGCTTTGTACGTTTGCGTTCTGAAACAAAGGACCATTTAAAAGCTTCAGCTGAGATGGGGGGGAACTGAATCCATGCTGCAGAGTTGAGTTATCATAGGAGAATGAGTGGGCTGCTAGTGCTTCCTCCCTATTCGGCTCTCTCCAAATAGCATATACCACAGCTTGGAATAGAGTCATTTACACAAATGGTCAGTTTATGTGTTTTATTTACACAGGAGAACACATTGTACTACACAGACACTTTTTTGTGGTTTCAGACCAAATTATCCTCTAAAAAGTGAAACAAAGAAAGAGTATTAAGTAAAACAACGTTCAATGCTAGTTAGGCCTAAAAAAGATTGGTTAGAGATTTAGAATAAAGTAGTGACTTATTGGTGGATCCGATGGAAAGTTAAAGACAGTTGATAAATTATCTTGAGCCAGTAAAAGGTAAGTGAAGTTTTTTAATTGTTTAATTATCTATAAAAAATAAAAGTTACAGTTTCCGCGAGAGAGGACGATGAAGGACGAAATCGAAATCGACGGCGGCGTGCGCTGGCGTAATCGATGACGACGAAGAAGAAGTGCTCGGGGAAGGAGAAAACAAAAGGTGAGTTAATCTGTGGTTTCCCAATTGGCTCGGATTTAGGGTTTTTATGTGGGATTGTTCTTGAATTTGACTAGTTTTTTGTTGCGGTGCAGAGGTAGTGACGACGGTTGAGGAAGAGGTGAACGATATGATACCGACCCATTTGTTTGCGACGGACTAGTTTCGAGCAGGAGGCTTAACTGCTAATCATTGTTGGAGTACCTTCTGCTGCTGAGGGATGTGCTTGAACCTAGTGAAGAGATGAAAAGCTTGAAGATGGGTATGTAATCGAGGACGAAGCACCAACAAAGAAGGAGAATTATGTGTAATGGGATAAGCTGTTTGGAAGGAAGCCTAATGTAACAATTGAAGATTTGGCGGCTAGGTTTCGAGTGACCGAGAAATATCGCCGGTAAGTAGGCTGAAGATATGTCTACTTATCATTGTGGATGGTATGTTAATGGCGACAACACATGATCCGAAGCCGATAGTGAAGCATGTGAACCTACTTGAGAGCCTGAGATTTTTTTTTTGCGTTTCAGTGGGGCTATGAGTCATTCTAGTGGACTATTAGCTCGATGATACCACCAAAGAAGGTGATGGGAAAATGTGACGACCCTCATGGTTTATTCTGCCAGAAACTAAGGTTGAAACCAAAAAATATGGTGGGATTCATGTTGGCGCTTAAGTTGTGGGCTTTTGAAGCCTTATTGACTTTTCTTAGGTGTTTAGGTGGGGACGATGGCGCTTAAGTTGTTGGCATTTGAAGCCATGCCGACCTTGCTTAGGCGGTTAGGTGGGGACCACCAGCAGAAGCTGCTAAGTTATGTTGGTGAGAAGCTCCCACAACACACATGATTGGTTTTGGGTGGAGGTACTAGAGATTGAGCATAATCTTCAGGTAACTAGATGTACACATGTACGAATGTTTGAGGTTGTCCACTCTACATGTAATGTACATGTGTACAATAGGAACGTACATGTCCATGTGTACTTTGCATATTATGCTTTGTAATTTGAAGATGTCTTGATGTATGGTTGATGTTTTGATTCAATGTAGTAACCATTTGCATTCTCTCAAAGTTTAGTTTAACATTGTAAACGTGTACTCTATCATAAATATCCATGTGTACACTGGTTACTAAATATTTATACTCAAGTGTTCAAATAATTACATATACACATGATACCCATAAGGATGCACAACACGGTTACACAGAGAGTTACATCAATTTACAAACGTAAACATATCTATATATACACATACTTCGCTCGGTCCACATATACATTGTGTACAGATATACATCGTGTACACGTGCTGCATATCCATATGTACACTGGGTTGCATGTACAACAAATATACATCGTGTACACTTATCATTGAGCGACATCTTGTGCAGCAAGTATAACATCATAAGGTGAGGACTTATCTTTGTTGTCTTTCACCTTGAGTCCTTGACCAACCTACACAAGTTAAAATCAAGTTTTTATATTCATCTATATTGATATAACATCATCTCTGAGTATGTGGATAGCGAAAATTAAGTGTACATGTGGATACTGTTTTGATTGTACAATATCCACCAATTTTAAAGTTGCAGCACAAACAATTAATGGTTTTTATAAAGAGAGAAATTTCAATTACTTACTCAGGCAAAGAATTAAGTATTTAGAATAATCTCAGATATAAAACACGAAGATGCATTACATATACCTTCTCAACTAAGCACCAAATAAAGTTAAGATACAAACTCACAAAACCTATACATGTCTCTTTAACAAGGGTCAGAAATCTCTTCCTTTGGTTCTCTTGTCTTTCTCCTAGAATACAATAGTTTAATAAAAACTAACATTACACGTTTGCAATATCTTAAGCGCTCATACAAATTCCACTATTCCATAGAAGTACTAGAGATCTAGCTTTGAAACATGTGGACAAGTTAGGTTGTATTGTTTGTTTCAACGACGAAAACCCTTCCCATAAAACCAGATCATATCATAGGTCTGAAACAAAGCTTCGTTAGTGTTATTTGGAGTTAACTACTTCTTCTATCTTATCAATTGTTGTCTCTCGAATACCAAAGTGCACCTTTAAACTTTGTTGCATATGGTTTAAAATGTTTTGAAGTTCATCATGTTTAGCATCAACCTTCCTTATCTCATCTTTGACAGCTTTACCCATTTGAAAAGATGACTCTCCATTGGTCTCTATAAAATAATTTAGAATTTATTGACCATATAGAATTGACTGACCAGTTCAAGACAAAAACACAGAAAAGATAAGGAACATACCTGTATTGCTATCACACACCTGTAAAACCTCCCTAAACGGATTCTTTCTTGTCTTGGAGACAAAGATGTCAACCTTGTTACCACACCAACATTGTGTGGGTACACCTCCCATTGCTCGATGTCGCGAGGAAGATTCGCCAGAGTAGCTCATATATAAAAGATTTTGGATAATTAAAAATGGTGTTTCTCTACTTCCTTGGTTTCAATTTAATCGCTATCGTCGTCTCTCTTGGTTTCACTCTCTCTCTGTCGTGAGAGAAGAAACAAGAAACCCTAAAAAAAACTCAATTATTTTAAGCTTTTAAGGAGGGAGCCGAGTAGGTTTTGCATAAGATAATTGGTTGAGTCGGGTTAGAAATCTAACCTCTTCTCTGCAGCTGTATTCAAGGAAATGTAGTCAACTCTGTAAAAACAAACAAACAAACTGTGTTAATGTCAAAAACGAAGAAGATGAAGAATATGGCTTTATAGAAGTACCTTGAGCACAATATACATAACCTTTTCGACGAAAGTCATTGCAAAAATGGTTGCAACATGAGACTTGGTTTGAGAATCGGTGGTGCGGTGTATAAGTGAGTGATGCTTTGATGGATGTAGTAGAAATTGAGGATTTCTTTTCCAGTGGATTCGAACTGTGTAATGAGACAATTTTTAACTTTTGAGATTTGGGAGCTACAATCTGAAGAAAAAAAAAGTAACAAGAACGAGGGAGATGGTGCTTTTGCTTAATAAATTGGAAATAATCTTGGTCGTAGATGATGGAAGCACAATAGTTAATCTAATGATAAAGAATATTAGTAGATATAAGTCTAATCAAGATCTGGGAAAATAGATCTTGATCGTTGAAATTAGAGACAAATCAATGGTTGCAGTGAAAGCCCGCCACTTATCTGTTTTTGTAAATAAACTAGTCTTTTATGATTGAACTAAGATATAACTAATTTAGTTAAAAAATGATGGGAATATATATAGAAAGTGTGTGTGTAGAAGAATATGCCTTATAGTGTAATAAAAAAGATAAATGTGTCCTAGACTGTAAATGTTTCCTTGGAATACTAGTTTTGCTAGGATGACATCACTTCTAGGCATTCTGTTTCATGATAATATTTGTTATTAAAAATAATATGTTTTAAAAAGTAGGGAAGTTAACTCAACTAGTATGAATTTTATTAATTATTATCACAACCATACAAAACTTTTTTTTATTACTACCTTTTTTTTAATACCCAGCGTGCCCTTTTTTTACGTTGTGAGAAAAAACATATTACAAGAATACCATTACTTTTTTGTGCCACGTAGGCAAAAAATCGGGTCCACGTAAGAATGCGGCATAAAACTCAGCCGGAATACGATATGAACTTGTTACGGCCGAGATATAGGTGTGTTGCGGCTGACTTAAATAATCTAGCTGACTTATGAGAAATAAGCTGAGTTATGAACATAACTCAGTCGATCGTTACAGCTGACTTAAAAAAATCTGGCTGGTTTATGTGATAACGGCTGAGTTACGCTCATATATACGACTGACTTAATACATCCTTAGGCTGGTTCCTGGAAAATCCGACTGAGTTCTAGTTACCATACACGTTGAGTTAACTATCGCGGCTGTTAATTTGATCGTCGACGGACCGATTATGAGATGTTTTTACAGCTGAGTTATATTTAATAAGCCGTAGTAAAGTGGAGTAACAGTAAACTCAGCTGATTTACGGCTGACTTTTTAGCGAAAAGATTAATTACTAGAATAGCATTCATTTGCCGGCTGGTTTATTTAACGATACAGCTGACTTCTTGCGTTTCATCTTTGTTATGGCTGATTGTTAACAAAAAGTTAATTACCTAAAATAGTATTCACGTTTTGACTGACTTACGGGTGTATTAAGTGGCTGACTTTTGGGCCGACTTTAAATGTTCGTTGGTGGCTGAATTACTAATTTTCCATGTCATCATCCATGTCAGCTTTTATTTTCCATGTCATTACTAACTACAACAACGAAATTAGGGTTTATGTTACAGACGCCGCTATTTGTTCTTCACCTTCTTCTCTTTCTCTAAAATCTTATGGATCCAGTAATTATTGTTTCAGGTAACTGGATTAAGCAAAACATATATGTATACACACCCGACAGTAGAGGATGTATTGTTCTGCATGCAGATGAGAAAACAACACACGACGAATTCGCAAAGTCAGTACTCGATGATTACGGATTGAATGAGTCGAGCCATCAGATTCAGCTAAGCTACCAGTTCTCGAATAAAGCTTTGAAAACAATGGCTCACGACACGCCACCAGTTTACATCTCCAATACTCGTCAATTGCAAATATTTTTAAGCTTAAGGAAAACCGAAAGATTACGTCTCTGTGTAGAGATTACAGAAAAGGATGATGAGATCAGCCGGAAAGACGGAGTGGGAGAGAAGAGTAATATAATTATACAGTTTCAGCTCAGAAGCAGAAGTCTCAGAAGTTGAATCTAGATACGATGGTTTTAGTTTCGAGGAGGAACAGAACGACAATGAGAATACCTTCTCTAATATCTTGGACGGAGAAAACAGAAAGATGTTGGAGAAGATGAAGAAGGCGAAGAAGACAGTGAATTTGATAGCCAATTTGATATGTTCGACGACTCAGATGGTGCGTCATCCGAAAGATGATAACTTAGCTCATATGGTGAGTCTCCAGCACAAGACGAAGATTCACCGACACTACCGCCTAAAAAGAAGATCTCAGTCGACTGAAACTTCTTACAATTGGACCGGATCTAAGGGGGATTCAGAGGTTTCTAAGGTTGGAGATGTCTTCGCTAAACTTGCTGTTGGGCAATGATACCAGAGTAAAGCTGAGTTGAAAGACGACTGAAACTTCTTACAGTGAGAGATCAATTTTGATTTTGATGTGGAAGTATCCAATCCAGATTTTACTGATTGTTAAATGTTGGGTTGGTGGATGTCTCTGGAGATTTCGTGCTTCAACACAAGGGGATTCCCCCGACATTCTATGTTCGTATTTATGATTCAGAACATACATGTTCTGTAACTGAGCGTTCTAATCGATCTCGACAAGCAACACTAGATATTTAGGATAATTGTACAAAAACTTTCTCGCGACGTTGGTCCGGCCGTTCGACCTACGAGTGTGGGAATAGCTCTCAATAAACAGTTCGTCTCAAGTAATTGTTGTAGTATGGCTGACTTATATCAACGTTTACAGATGAGTTATATCTACACTTTGTGGCTGACTTATATTAACGTCCGTTGTGCTAGTTAAGTGATAGGCTGAGTTATATAAACACGAACGATGCGGCTGAGTTAGTTGAATTATCTGGGCTGGTTTATTTAAACTTCAACATTTCGGCTGAGTTAGTGAAGTATATGGGGTTGGGTTATGTATACGTTACAGCTGAGTTATTTAAGTTATCCGACTGAGTATATATATACGTTCAAGCTGAGTTACTTAAGTGATTTGGCCTGAGTTATTATTTGTATTCATTTGGGCAGATGGATTATTGGAAATCATATAAAACTCTGAAATTTGCAAGGGAGAAATCGATATGGGAACACCTGAGAGTGGTTTTGAAAACTTGCCTTCTTACTTATTCATGATTAGAAGAGCAAATCCTGATACAATACTCTTGTCTTCAAATCGATGAGTTTGGAAGATTCTTGTATGTGTTCCTTGCGTTTGGGCGAGCATAAATGGGTTCCTTTCATGCGCAAAGTTGTGGTTGTTCGATGGTACGGTTTCTTAATGGCAAATACAAAGGGACGCTTCTAACAGCACTAGCTCAGGATGGAAACTTTCAGATTTTTCCAATCGCCTTCGTGGTGTGGTTGATACAGAAATGACGATTGCGTGGAACTGGTTTTTTACGCAATAAAAGTTTTGATTCTGACGACATAGGGTCTTGCGATAATCTCAGATAGGCCATAACTCGATTGGGAAGGCTATTCGAAATGTGTATCCGTTGGGCTTCTCGAGAATTTGCACGTACCATTTATATAAGAACATTTTGGGACGGTACAAAGGGAAATGTATTCGTCTGGTGAAGAAAGCGGCCAAGATGTTCAGGATGCCTGACTTTAATGCAATGTTCGAGGAGATTAAGCTATTAATCATGAGCTTCATGGTACCTCCAAAGAGCGATGTCAAACTTGGGCGCGTGTTCATTCCCAGCGAAGGTCAATTTGATGACTACGAACATAGCGGAATCAATGAATAGAGAATTATCAAATGCTAGAGGTCTTAACATTGTTCGACTACTAGAATCGATACGGGGTATGATGACCAGATATTTTGCTGAAGCGGAGAGAGGATGCTAATCGCAGCGAACCCATGCTTACACGTGCTGTAGAGAAAGCTACTACTTGTAAGTCAGTCGTAATTATTAAATAAGTCAAGCCGTTTCATTTAGTAAGTCAGCCTAATAGATATGATAACTCAGCCTATTAATGATAAGTTCAGCCTAAATAGATGTCATAAGTCAGCCTTATATTTTAGTAAGTCAACCTAAGTAGATTTCATAACTCAGTCTCTAATGTTTTTCATTTGTTCATTTTTTATTTATAATAGGGTCGTGTTACTACCGCGAGACTGTTGATTTGTACAAAGAATCGATACTCATCAAACTGAAGTTACATATGGTGAGTCTTTGCATGTTATTAACTTGGAAAGGAGAAAGTGCAATGCCGCGTTTTCCAGCTGGAGAGATTACCATGTTTCGCATGCAATTGCAGCTGCGGAGTCCAGGAATGTTTGTTCGTATAATCCCTGTGCAGTCCTTACTATACCAGCGCTTATTTGGTGAGCGCATACGCCAATTCAGTTTTATGCCGGTTGATTCAGCGCTACCAGTTTCTAGATAACGTGGTTAACCTAGCAATGCTTTCCCTATCTATTCGTCTTCAGCGAAGAAGGCCTAAGAAAAAATAGGATGAAATCTTCTTTAGAGGTTGCACTTGAAAACAACGTCCTAGGAAAGAACACACCATGTTTTCGTTGTAGACAGAGTGGACATAATGTGAAAACTTTGTCCGATTTAAAAGTGTTGTATTGATATGTAGACTATGTTGTATTACAGCTGAGTTATTGATTTAATGTTTCTAATTATGGCTGAGTTTATTGAAATTTAAGACTAAGTTATAGTTCTACTACGGCTGAGTTAAATAAAAGGCTGAGTTACTAATATATGTGGCTGAGTTAAATAAAAGTGTAAGTTAATAAAAGGCTAGTTAGAGTATACCGTGGTCCAGTTAAATAAAAGGATTGTGGCTGAGTTAATTAAAAAGGCTAGACTTAAGTAAAAGGTTGAGTTAAATAAAAGGCTTAGTTAATAATTTACTGCAGCTGAGTATTAATATTACAGCGGCTGAGTTACATAAACGCTACGGCTCACTTTTCAAAATAACATAATTAAATATCAAACGCAACCTTTCTAAACCCCCAAAGTTATCAGGTCAAATTTCTTCAAACATATCCACCAGCGCAAGCCAAAACTCGGTTAGCATCCAATCAGGCTTCTAGCCACAAGCGCTCAAGTCCTCTCACACCTGCATTTATGGCGAAATATCGTTCTGCTACGCGATTAAAGATTCTCCCAACTTCTTTGTAACTCATGCTTCGAGTATCCAACGTGTTATTACGTTAACTACTAACATAATCATATTAGTATAACATAACAGACTGTCAAATTATAGGCGATACATAATGGAGTGCTTAGCAGCGAGTCAGAACCAGCGTTCCTTAAATGAGCGAATGACCGGTAAGTCGCACTCCATGAACCACCTTCATCGAAGACCATGGCAGAGCGTCAACGATAGGTCATGCAGAATGTATAACCCCTAATCATAGACGG
>CAJHQP010007857.1:0-29977 GCA_905132765.1 Moricandia arvensis
TTGGACCCAGTAACTTTATTAAATATGATGGGACCAATTGATCCCGTTCATGATAGCTCAATTATTCTACACTAAGGCTGGCATTCGGGTCCTAATCGAATTTCTATTCGGATACAATCAGGTTTTAGATTTTCGGGTTTACGAAAATCAACCCCCATTCAGATATTATAAAAGTTTAGTTCGGATTCGATTTAGATTTAATCGGGTTTAGTTTTGGTTTAGTAACATGTTGAAGAACCGGTTGAACCCGATTAATTTCGGGTATCTTTTTATTTTAAAACACTAATTTGTACTTGATTATATCCAAAAAAAATATTTAACAATGTATTAAAGTAAATAAATTTATCTGAATATATTTTAATATAAACTCATATAAACTTAAACCATACATAAATAAAATATCAAGTTAACAACTAACAATTCTATAAACGTAAAAACACTATTTAAACTTTAAAACAACAACATTGTTTAAACTTCAAAATAAATTTATTCATAACTAAACTTCAAATACAATTTAAAAAATAAAAATAAGATTGACCAAATAAAATATATATTAGACTAAGTATTCGAGTTAATTATTCATGTAATAACTAACTATTGTAAGTACTCAATAATATCTTAGTGTATTTCGGATACATATTATAAATTGAGATTTGTAATGGTACAAATTTTATTGGAATTTTGAAGTTTCAGTTTTTTTTTTTTGGACATTCATTTAAGTTTGGATCCGGTTCGGATAAAATCCATAACCCGAAATACCATAACACAAGATCCACTCAGTATTTATATCGAGTTTAGATCGGTTTAGATTTATTTTTATCGAATTGGGTTTGGTTCAGATTTCGGATTTGCTTTATTTGCTCAGCTCTGTTCTACACCATTTGTAACGTATTCTGTATTTTTTATAAATAGAAATTAAATTTATTTTAATATATAAAATAGATTTTTATTTACTTTTTAAATCGTATAGTTATTTTGAATTTTTAAATTATTTTTACCATGTTTTAAATTGGTCGAAATTTATTTTAAATATTTTTATATTCAAAATGATAATTAAATTTTAACATTTATTTTTGATCTAAGTATCATGTATGTTTGATGAAATAAAACTGCAATCACAATTATCTATAAATGTTTACTATTAAATTTATATTAATTTAATTATATTTATTATTTAATTTAATAACTTAGTTTTCTTGAATATATAAAATATTGTTATATTATATTTTTGTAATAAAATATAGGTCTTATAGTATTCAAACAAGAAAATGAATCTATTACTTATTAAAAAGAGATATTAAAAATATTTTTATAATATTTTTATATTTGATATATATATTTATAAAAAAATAAAAAGTTATTGAGAGTTATTATAAATTAATTATTTTATGAATGAATTAAAATTCTATTTTATTTTATTTCTCTAAACAAATATTTATAATAGAAAAAAAACATAATACGAAACTCATACAGTTTTATTTTTGAATAATATATTACTATTTCTAATATTTTTAGTGTTTTGGTCTGTTAAAAAGAATTTAAGATACAGCTGTACTATTTACTTTAAAAAATGTATAGCAATATTTCCATTTTAAAACGAGAGGAAAAGGAAAATCTATATTTAAAATAATAGAAAAAGAATCAAATATATATATAGATGGTTTAGAAATGTTACTAGTTTGTTGTAATATACTACACAGTGTTGTCTTAAGTTCAAATATCTATCACATTGACTTTTTAAAATTGGTTTCATTTGTGATATCATCTTTGATCCAACTATATGCATATCTTTGAAATTATGATGATTTTTTATAATAAAAAAATTCTATCTAAAACGATTTATACTATTATTTGATAAGTGAATTTGTTGATTTGTCCATTTTTCCATGATTTTAGGTAATTTGATTATTTTCATGTTTTTAATAGTTTTATATAATTTATTAGATGACTAAAACAAAATTATATTAATAATATTATATTTTGAAGATATTTTCTATTTATTATGTTATTATCTTAAAAATATATCTCTCTATTACAAAATTTAAGTCTATGTTTGGTAATTTTGCATATCTGTCATGTTTTTAAGACTTTTATATATAATTAAGATGAAATTATATTAATACTATTATATTATTACAAAATAAGATAATTTTTATGTATTATGTTTTCCTTATAAAATATATCTTTCTATTATAAAATATTAAAGCTAAGATAGAAAAAAATTATAATTAAATATGAATTGCCTAGGTATTGGAGTCATGTTTTTCATGTTTTTAGGCTGAGTCATTAGTTTTAATATATAATTTGAATAAAATTTTGTTATCTTTAATAAATAATTACATAATTCATTTTTAACTTCTTAGAAATTAATATTAGAAAATTATTTCAAAAAATAAATGGGAAACGTGTTTGGAAAAAAAAATAGTTTAGTGTATTTATTTTATGTTTATCTACATATTTTTTCTTATTTGTTAATTTTTATGATTATTAGATATATACACATGTAATAATTAGATTTATCATTACACTAAAATGTTTAAAATAGTCTAATAGAAAATAACAACAAATGGTTTATATTTGTTTGTAAACATAATATGTCATGGCATATTTTCAAAAAACAAATTATTAAATTTATTTTATTATTAAGATGCCGAGAGAGTAATATAATCAATAATAATAAATTTGATTTATATTTGTTTGTTAACGTGATTTTTCGTGGTATTTTCACTTTTATTCTTATTTTTCAATTGCAGGAATAAAAATTATTTTTTGTAATTTTCTACATATTTTTATTGGGAATGGAATTTTATCCTTTTAAAATATTTTCAATATATCTTCTTCCAAAAGAGAATACTTTCAAAATATTAATTTTTGCAACAAGTACCTTATATTTTAAAAATTAAGTTAACTATATTTGCTTTAATTTTTGCTAGAGTTTCACAGAATTTAGAAATTTGTTTAAATTAAAATTTATTTAAAGACTATTATGTAAAGAAATGTGTTCTAATTTTTTATATAAAATTTGTATTTTCTAAAATGATTTGTTTTAGTTATAATTATTAAAGTTTGAAAGTTAAAAAACATTTGAAAATAACAAATTATGATTTTATAATAAAGGCATAATATTTATAGGAAAATAACAATCTTTATTTTTAAGTAAAAATATAGATTGACTATAGCTTATCTTTCTCTATTATAGCATGTAGAAATAAAAATAACAATAGATATTCTTATCTTATATATTACATATTAATGTTTTGTTTTTCAACATGGTTGGTCTTTTTGAATGTTTATTCAGTTATTGTGGGAGATATCATACTTATATCAATAATTTTATTTATTTTGATTAATATAATATGTAAAGTTAAATTCAGCTTAACATTCTTGTATTTTTATTTATTTTTAGATTTTGTAGATTTGGTAATTCTAAGAATTTGGCTTAATAACAACACTTTATATTAACAATTATATATTTGTTTATATAATTAGATAATTATCTATAAAATAATATAATTAAACTGGTTAAAATAACAACTTATTTAAAAACAATATATATTAAAGCTGTTATCCAGAAATAATGATTTCAAATCAATAAAAATTAAAAAAAATATATAAATAGTATAAATTTAACATTTTATCTTTAAACTAATAGTAAATTTATTAATCAAATATTTATAAAAGAATTATGTCCGCATGTGTGGAAAAAAATACCTAGTTAAATATGTAAAGAATTATATATGCAAAGAGACTAATTTTCTGTTTCAAGATTCATAAAACACAAGGTGGCAAAAGTTCAAAAAAAAAAACACACACACACACACACGGTGGCAAGGTCGACTCTAATTCAATTAATTGGATGTTCTAATGATTTTTTGTCGTTTACTTTGTCTAGAAGAATCGCCCTAATATTACGAAAGAATCAATTATTAAGATTTCACGATACAAATTGATCGTATGTATATTGTCCACGCCATCTTGCATGCATATGTAGACATGATGTACTTCCTTTTGTCAACAGATGTTAGGCCCTTATCAGGCTCATTTTAGATACTAGATGATTATATAGATGTGAAAACGTATGTTGACAAAAAAAAAGATGTGAAAAACGTATTATATTATTTTCTCAAGCTATTTTTTCTTTGAAAAAAAAAAGATTCTTCGCATTTGGTTAGATCTTATATGCTGTGGTGAATATTTTAGATGAAATCAGATTTTTATTATTTTGAAAACAGATGATATCAGATTCGAATATTAGAACACGAATATCACCGAGTACAATAAATAAACTAGCCTTTGACCCGCGCGTCCGCGCGGATGTTATTTTTATGAATAAGTTCAAATATTTTAAGCAATTTGTTTGATATAACTGTGCATATGAATGAAACTTAATATTCGATATTCGATCTAGGATCCCATCCGCTTCAGAAAACGGATATTCGGGGATCATGATAGTGATTTTACGGATTCGACTGATCCAAGTACGAATTCGACTAATCCAAGTACGAATTCGGATAGTAAAATTTAGGTCTGAATATCCAGATCTGAATATTAAATATTTAAAATTGAATTATAGTTATTTATGTATATTATATATACTTTTATATAAAATAACTAAAATTTTAATTTTAAATTTGAATGCTTTTAAAGTTTTTTAAAATAATAATTTTAAATAAACTAAAATATGGGTAATATTTATTTTTAATTAAAAAACAGGTCCAGATATCCGCGTGTATTCGGATTTTAGTCCGAATATCCAAACTCCGAATATCCAGATCTAGATAACAATTTTACGAATCTGACGAATGCATATCCGAATCCGTATATCCTAAAATACCTCAGAAAATCGATACGTCCTAGACATAACTGTGTATATGTATTATACGGTGATTAAAAATTTTAAATTTATAAATTACATAAATTATTCTTATTAGATATATAACGTACAAATGAATAATACATTGTATTTGTTTTTATATATAATCATTTATAATAAATAATAGTATGTATTTTAGTTACTAAATTGTTATGGAAAGTTACATGATTTTGTTATTGTAAATGAATAAGTTCAGATTATATAAAAAATTATTGACATTATTAACTTTTTTATAGTTCAAATATAGTTGGTTAACTTATATGAATATGAATAAAAATAAAATTAATTTAATTCTATATATATGTATAAACACATATACATTTTTTATGAAATCTCTAATTTCAATGAAAAATGTTGTTAATGGGCTTTGCCTAGATTTATTTTTCTCTTGTTAATAATCAATGTTTAGATGTTTGGATGCAAGGATAGTATCAATGGCAATCTATTGTAATTATTGAGGAAAACTAAGGGGTATTTCAAATTTGTACTTCAGTTTTAATAGTTTAGATAAGTGACAATTTGAGAACATTAACTTTTTCTGAGAAACAAAACTTTAACTTATGTGATGTTTTAACGATTTGCCAATGTTCAAATCAACATTTTATTTACCAAAAATTTTGATCGAATCGGAATCTACAGAAGAAAACACGAAGTTCTATTTTACGTCACATAAATATATGGCCATCATCTTAATACAATGTTTCTAAACTTTTTAAAAATAAATATTTCGCAAGGTTTTCTGTTGAAGGATGGTATTTTTTTTAGAAACTATGTTGATCTGTATGCATGGTTGTCGAATTCGCCAAATTTATCAATGTAACATCTTTATTCTAAATAGAAAACACTTGGGAAATTCTAATTTTAATACAAACTTAATATTTAAAATTTTAACTTTAATATTTAACTTTTATATCTAATATTTAAAAGATAGCAATTCTCATAAATATTTTAAATTTGTGATGGAAAATTAAATAATTTTTTAAAACTTATTTATAAATGTTTGATAATCATTTATAAATCTAATGGCACCATTAAATACTAAATTTTAAACAATAATTACTAACCCTTAAACTTAAATGCTATAATATTTTTTGATTAAATGTATTTTTGAAAAATAATATCCAACTTATTCTATATCAAACAATTTCTCAAAACACATGATACATCCGTTTTCGTACAAGTTACAGCATGTGACTTGCTGGGGATCCTAAACTGATATGCTGTAATAATATTCGTACATGTTACAGGACATATCAGTATTTGATTATTGCTAAGAGCCAAACTTTTGTAGAGTAAGATCCAAAACTTGCGGCAATGACTAGACTAAAAATATACATATGAACGTGACGGTTATTATTTACGTGTTTGTGACATTTTCAGCTTGAACTTAAATGCGATTTGTTTTTTGTTTTTAAAATGAACGTGGATTCAATATCTGTCGCCGCAGATATTTTGTACGAATGTATTAAAATATAGAAGGGGAGAGTATATTAAATATCTGAACTCAACCGAACATGACCAAACACAAGAAGACAACATTGATCGACGCTTACGAATATTTAGTTTCTTTATTATTATTCGTTAGTTCAACGTTCGAAGCATCCAATGAAACGTTATTTCAAACTATACTACAGTAGTAAAGATTGTGGTCGTACATCATCATCGTATATATACGTATAGCTAAAAAGTAAACACACCAAGATTGACATAAAAATAATATACATTTGAAAATTACAAGATGTAGCTGTCAAAAGAATACATGAAATATGACATTTCGAATTAATATTAGACCTTAGAAATTGTTTCAAATACCCACAAATTAACTATCACTTTTTAAAAACTCTTTCAATCAAAAAATATACTAATATTTGGATTTAGGTTTTGGTGGCTATTATTTAGAATTTAATATTATGGGGTTGGGATTATTAATGTTTTATAAATATTTATAAAAAATAGTTTACTGTTATTTTATCACAAATTTAAGGTATTTATGAAAATAATTATCTATTAATGGTTATATTTGAAAAATGCTATCAAACCTGTCGTAGAATTAAAATTTTTCTAAACTTATACTTGTATAAGTTTTAAATATTCATATTTAAATTTAAAAATTAATATTTATATAATACATTACTGTATATATTTTATTATGTTACTGGCAACATTTTTTCTGTAAGCTCAATAAAGTAATATTTACATTTTAATTAAAACCTATCTGGTTTTGGTAGCCAAAACGTACAAGAAAGTTTAAAAATCACTTCAATATGAATCACTAGATTCCACTGTTTCGGTTCGGCTTTGAAATCTTTTGGTTTGTTGACTCAGACTCCAAAGAAAAAAAACAAATTATGATTCCAAAATAAATCAAACAAAAAAGATATTGCTATTTAGTGTCATTGACTAAAATTAAGAAAAATTGTTAAGAATAACACAAATTAAGTTATTACTTTTAAAAAATATATTCAAACAAAAATATATTAATATTTGAGTATACATTTTATTGATTATTGTTTTAAGTTTAGTGTTGAAGAGGTGGGATTGAGTTTCATAATGTTTTATAAATATTTTGAAAAATAATTTAGTCTATTTTCATCATAATTTAAAAGATATTTTGAAAATTTTCATTTCATTAAAGTTAAATTTTAAAAAGTGGTAGCAAACTTGTGGTAGAAATACAATTTCCCCTAAAAAATAAAGTGTTTGCCAAATTTATCTTTTAAATAAAATTTATTAAATATTTCATCTTTTTCAAAAAAATACATTTTCAGATTCTTCACATATTAAATTTTAATTATAAATATATTATTTTGTGGTAAACTATTTTCATAGTTTTTTTCTCAAACTCCAATTTTACAATGTAAACTTAGTTCCACACATATTTTCATAATTTTTAACTAATAAAAACTCAATAAACACAATTAATTTTATTAAAATTTATAATTTATCGTTTATCATTTATCATTATTATTTAATAAAAAGGAATTGAAAATAGAAATATGGTATCATTTTAAAATAACTATTTTTAAGAAAAGTAGATAATTTTCTAGCAGAGAAAATATCTCGGAACGGACATATAAAAAATAATATCATGATTAAAAAGTTTTTTCAAAACCAATGTCTTTGCTACCTTTACGTCATTTATAAAATCTTCTTTTAGGTAGAATCATTCATAAATCTATGAGCGTTATTTAAAGTTTTATTTTTTTGCTAAAATTTCGATGGGAACGAAACTATTTACATTGCGTTTTATTCTTAAACACTTGCGGGTGCCACATGGTAAAAGATTAAATTTAATTATTATTTTTAGTTTTAAAGTTTTTTTTTTGCTAAAAGTTTCGATGGGTACAAAACTATTACATTGTGTTTTTATTCTCATCTTGAACAAGACGAAAACTCCAAAAGTAAATGGTAAACAGTAAAAATACATATTTATATTTCTGCCTTTTCGTCTGAATCAAACAATCATTTAACAACTTCATTTGCTTTAAAAAGTCTAATAATTTTAAAATAAAAAGAACAGTAAAAGTTGTTAGAAATGAAAGGACGAAAAAATGAAAAGATGAAAACAGAAGAGTTGCATGTGATTGAGAAGAAGGTATATATAAAAATAAATAAAACAAAAAGATGCATGTTGTTGTCACGTAACGCATCGAGACAAAATGAAAAGAGTGGCCCTCTTCTATCTCTTTCCTTAATTTGTCCCTCTCCTTGCCGTACTCCTTGATCCTAAGTATCAAGATCTTAACCTTCTTTAAGTATTCTTATTATAATATGATTAGCATTAATTTAATTTCAAATTTATATAAGAAACTCTCTAATGTGAATCTGATTCGTTCCCCACCCCCACCACCACGGATCGATTCTATCCTCGAGTGACTATTTCTTAATATATATATATATATATATATATATATATATATATATTGGCACCTTACATGATCTAACCGTTAATTTTTCGAGGGATTGTATACGTATTTAGATATATTAATAGGACTATGATTAGTAGGTCTAACTAATAAACTAGAGATTTTTAATGTTAATGATAAGTCTGCTATGTCGGCTTCAAGTTGATGGTGACAATTGGTACACCTTAAAAAAATTGAGGTATTATAACAAATTAAATGCCAATATAAATGTGTAATTAACATATAATAGAACTGGTAATGCCTTTCGTTGCCTAGTAATCCCTTATTTTCCTTGTCCTTTTATATCTCGTCGATCACTTGTCGAGGTCACATTATTTATCATATATTATTTTGGTTTGGGGGGAGGGGGTTCAAATTTCTCATTCTATATCTTGATCTCAGATTTTGCATTTCTAAACATAATCAAATAATTTTAATCTAGTAAATCTCATATCAATAAATAATAGATATCAGGGGTCAACTAGATGGTGTTCTTATGTTTTTGAGAATGATCTTACCAATAGGTTAGGTTGATCTTGGGTCCCCTCGTGTTGGGTTCTTGGAAAAATTTGTAACAGTTACTTTTGGTTAATGATATATTTCAGATGGCAGAGTGGCGATTAAGAAAAATGAGGTCATCATAAAATCAGATTATCGGCTGATAAAAATCTATATTATTAAAGTAGAAGTACTTTATGATTTTGTTGGAAACATGGATAGTGAGGATTGTTTTGGATACATGGATAGCAGTTATTAAAAATAATTTCTTTTATTACAAACTTAGCCTTTACATTTACAATAAATTAAGTATTTTATTTTATATTTTTTTATTTACAGATTCTGCTACTGCATTTAAAATAAATTTAAATTAAATAATTACAATTTCAAAGTTTATATAACCAAATCGATATTTATATATTGATAATTAAAAATTTTACTATGTTGTTTCATTAAAAATAAATTACAAAAAAAAAGTTAATATATGAATAATACAATTACATCAAATTGCATCAAGTTATACATTTTTAATATAATGTTATGTACAAATAATTTTTTATCAACATCTATATTAAATATAATATTATACTCTATATGTAAATTACAAAAACATAAAAAATATACAAAGGATTTTTTTATAAAAGCAGTGATTTATCAGTTTACGTTGAATACAAGTTAAATCAAACACCCGTGCAGGAGCGCGGATCAAGTTCTAGCGCGGGTCAAGTTCTAGGATTTTGTTTGGAAACATGGATAAGATTATAAATAAGAGTTGTTGAAATATGGATAGCAGTATAAAAAATATTTTCTTTTATTATAAATTTAGCATTTGGTTTACAATAAATTAAGTATTTCAATTTGTATTTCTTTTTATAAAGATTCTACCACTGCATTTAAAATAATTAAATTAAATAATTATAATCCAAAAATTATTTAACCAAAATCATATATTGACCATTAAAATTTTTTAGTATGCTGTTTTATTTTAAATAATTATAACATGTTAATATATGAATAGTACAATTACATCAAATACATCAAGTTATAAAATTTTTAATATAATATAATATACAATAAAAAACTATTATCAAACATCTATATTATAAAATAATATATTGTACTCTATATGTAAATTACAAAACATAAAAAAAATATACATGAGATTTTTTTATAAACTAGAAATTTAAAATTTACGTTCAACACAAGTTTAAACAAACACCCGCGCGGGGCGCGGGTCAAATTCTAGTTATATGTTATAGCTGAATCTTACGAAAAGCAAATTATTTATATTTATTCATAGCTTGTTTAAAATAAATTTCAAAAATTCCATAATATCATTGAGAAGATGAGTATGATAATGACAAAAAACTATTGAAGATCTGAATGGTAACATGCGAGACAACTGTAGAATAACTGTAGTGCAGTTTAAATAATACAAAAACATATAGATATTATAGGTATATATAGAGATTTTTGTTACTATCTATAGTAGTACGGTGCGATCGGTCGGTCGCCATTCAAAACCTAATTTTCAGAATGACAAACATAAATTCATAAAGAAATTTAAAAGCCTTCTAAATTTCTTTTGAAAGTAATCATGTATTTTTTTTGATTTGTTTTCTTATTAAAAAGGTTAGATCAATGTTTTCTCTTTAAAAGCTTTTCTATTTTTAATGGGATTTCTTATGCTAACCTCCAATTCTAAAATTTTAAGAGATTTTAACAGACTGATTTTATCCTCTCTTTTTTTAGCACAAGCTGATTTTACTTTAGAAAATGTTTTTTAAAAGGATATTCCAACTGTGTTTCAGGATATGCAACCTAACTTCAACACTTTAGTATGACATATAAAAAATATAAAAAATAATTGTCAATTGTTTCTTTTTAAATATGACTAGTCTTTGACTCGCGCGCCCGCGCGGATGTTATTTTTATGAATGTCAAATATTTTTAAACAATTTGTTTGATATAATTGTATATATGAATGAAACTTAATATTCGATATTCGTTATTCGATCTGGGATCTCATCCGCTTAAAAAACGAATAATCAGGGATCCTAATAGTGGATTTACGGATTCGACTGATCCAAGTACGATTCAGATAGTAAAATTTAGATCTGTATATCCAGATGGATATTAAATATTTAAAATTTAATTATAGTTATCTATGTTATGTATATATACTTTTATATAAAATAACTAAAAATTTTAATTTTAAATTTGAATGCGTTTAAAGTTTTTTTAAAATAATAATTTTAAATAGACTAATAGATAATTAATTAGTTAGTTTTAATTAAATCCGTGTGTATTCGGATTTTAGTCTGAATATCCTAACCCGAATATCCAAGATTTGGATAACAATTTTACGAATCTGACGAATGCATATCCGAATCCGTATATCCTAATATACCTTAGAAATTCGATCCGTCCTAGACATAACTGTGTCTATGTATTATATGGTGTTTAAAAATTTTAAAATTTATAAATTACATAAATTATTCTTATTAGATATATATCATACAAATGAATAATACATTGTATTTGCCTTGTATATATAACCACTTATAATAAATATTAGTATATATTTTAGTTACTAAATTGTTATGGAAAGTTACACGATTTTGTTATTGTAAATGAATAAGTTCAGATTATATCAAAAATTATTGACATTATTAACTTTTTAATAGTTCAAATATAGTTGGTTACCTTATATGAATATGAATAAAAAATAAAACTAATTTAATTCTATATATATATGTATAACTACATATATATTTTTTTATTAAATCTCTAATTTTAATGAGAAATGTTGTTAATGGGCTTAGCCAAAAAAAATTTTCTTGTTAATAATCAATGTTTAGATGTTTGGATGCAAGGATAGTATCAATGTCATTTCTTGTAATTTAAGTAAAATCAAGGGTTATTTTAAATTTTGTACTTCACTTTTAATAGGATAGATTACGACGAAAGATTAGAACTTCCGTTTCATCATACTAGAAACGAAAGAGACAGGTGCAGAGCATAAAACATGACTGAGAAGCTATCACAGATAAGCCTCATTGGTTATGTAGCAGCGTGCAAGCTAGTAGATTTGGTTATACATTGCTTTCATTATACATCTTCGTGTCCAACACTTGCTTCCCGCCATATGGTACACAGTCCTTTGCTATAGACTTACTGTTTGCAGATCATGCAATTCATGGTAGCAGTATCGTAAGTAGGGTGGACACGGAGTATTCGGAATCTGATCCGTGTAGAATAATATTTTATTCGATTGATTGATCCATAATTACTAGATAATACGGTATTTCTGATATAAAGAAAATTTATATTTTTAACTAGATATCTAATTCCATTCATACAAATAAAATAATAATATTTTTGTTACAAAAATAAAAAATTATTTACTTTTAAAATTTTAATAGCTAATATAATAAATAAAAATATTTTAAAACTTAGAAAAATTATAACCCTTACATACTTATATATATATATATATATAATTAATATATTATATATATATATATATATATGCATATAAGGGATGCAATGGATATTCATTCAAAAAATAGTATTTCTAATTTGATTCATTTGTTACAGATATTACATATTAGTACTTTTTTGTTCTATAGAATTATAGATATCCGAATTTTCGGGTTTGAACCGAAAAAATAACTACTCGGATCAAAATTAGAGATAATTTTTTCAGCGCTAACAGTAAGGTGTCCATCTATTCTTCTTCGAGACCAAAAATTATACTTAAACTAAAACAATTGATAAGCAATCCAATGGCCACCCGATGCAGTGTCTCTCTTTATGAGAAAATATGCTTATTACGTTCCATTACATAGAAGATAATGTTTACAAAGCTTATCGGAGTAGAGATGAATTTAGAATTTATGTATCTGTTTCTGTAAAATATTTTTTTTAAATAGAGTAATTCAAGAATAAACTAAATCTACTATAAATTAAATGGTTAGTAAATTTAGACTACTGAGGCATGATTAACCCGGGTCTTCTTAAGGTGGGTTCTTAACGAAAAATTTGTCTTTTAATTTGCATTTTTCCGTTAAGAGAGGCTCTTATGGTTCTTATTTAAGAGACGGTTCTTAGCTTTCTTAGTTAAAAGCTAAGATACGTCTCTTAGAAAAGCTAAGAACCCACCCTAAGAGACCCCGGTTAATCCTGCTCTTAGGGCCCATCTAACGGTTAGTGTAGACCCGTTAATTCGACTTTTAACACCAAAGATGATCTATGGAATTAACTATATTACCCTTAACTTTTCCTTCTAAATAAAATTCATAAATCATTCGACGAGTCCTACGTTTTCTTCTTCGAGAAAGAGATATACTGATGGTCGAAGGTATACTGATAGTGTGTGTTATACTTTTTTTTCGTTGTTTATGGTTGTTTCATTCTTAAGCTGAGGGTGTCATCATGTATCTGCAGGAGGAGTTCTCGGGATCCTGAGAGAGTGGAGAGATACATGCAACGGTCACGCTCTCGTCGTCGAGGAGCGTTCTGAACGTTGGCAAGGTCAGAACATAGGCATAGCTCTGAGCATAGATCATGCTCGCCGTCAAGGTCACGGTCAAGAGGTAACTTGGCTTCTCTTTTATATTCTAACTTTATGTGAAGTTTTTCTTGGCATTATCATTGCATGCTTACTGAGAATCGATTTAGTCGTGGTAACTTTCTTTAGCCAAGTGATGTCAACAATTAGGGGAAACACTGTGGCCAGGTATTAAAAATTTCCATTGTTTTTTTGTCTTTAACTTTTGACAAGCCTAGACAATAACTCATTCTCTCTTTTCATAGGCGACGCAGTGGTGAATTTTTATATAAACCATGAAAAGAAGTTCGCTTTGTAGAGATGAGAAACGTTGAGAAGCTAGTAATGCAATGGCATAGAAAGAATTGTATTAGAGTGATTAATTATCTCTTATCCAGATTAGTACAGTCTTATTCTTCTTTATTAATTACAATATGTATTGTGAGTATTAACATGTTAGCTTTTGCTCATCTCCAGGGTTCCTGTAAAGGTGAAGAGCCTACTGACTATAACCCATCCCTTTCTGCAGCTTTTGGTCGAGCCAGCCTAATCCCAATCTCAACTTGGCGGCTGTTGGATTTTCTTCGGGGTTTACTGGTGGGCTTGAGGGTCAGACAACATACATGGGTGGGCTTCCCTATTACTTAACAGAGTATCAGATCAGGAGCTCTTGGAGTCCTTTGGGCTGCTAAGAGGTTTCAACTTGGTTAAAGACATGGATACTGGAAACTCGGTGGGATATGAAAGCGCAATATCAGGATTGCTTTGCAGGTGAGTGTTTTACTTCATGCTTTTGTCTCTTTAAATCATGTTACTCTCTGAACTTTTTTGAAGATCACTAATGAAGTTTCTCTTGAACTTGTGAACAAAGGCTTATGCTACTATCAGGAGGCATGCCCACCAAGATTATCTGTTTGACTGAAGTAATATTTGGCATGATGAGGTGGAGACGATAAAGAATATGAAGACATAATGGAGGAAATGAGACAGAAAGGTGGAAAAGTCGGTAAGGAATTTCGGTTCTTTTTTTTAAAAAATGTTCGTGACGTTCTAACACTTTTCACCACACTCAAGCTTTTTGACATGACCCAAAATTATTTTGGTAATTCATTGTTGTGTGCAGGTAACTTGGTGAATGTTGTGATTCCGAGGGCCCAGCGGATCTTGATCGTGATCCAACACCAGGAGTGGGAAAGATTGGTTTTTCATCTCAGAGAAGCAGTTTTTTCTTACTAAAATCTTTAATACACGTCCTCTAATGAGATAATATTTATTGTTAATTCAGGTGTTCTTAGAGTATGCGGATTTGGATAGTGCAGCAAGGCAAGGATCCGGGATGAATGGAAGAAAGTTTGGAGGAAACCAAGTGGTGGCTGTGTATTACCCCGAAAACAAAAGTATGGCCGCAAAGCTGAGTATGAAGGCTGATCTTTCTTTACTTAAGTTATTTTGATTCTTTTTGTTTTTGTTTTTTATGTATGGGAGATATTAGTATGGATTTCGTACTTGTCTATTCACAATTCATAGTGTGTGTTGGATAATTATAGCTTTGGTTTCATTAAAAACACCCTTGAGTTATGTTATTATCCTCTTACCGGTTAGATATTACCAAAACAACATCAGATTATATACAAACCATAGTCGTAACGTACTAGTTTTGCCTGGAAAAATGGTTTTTTTCCAAATACAAAAATGATATAAGTAGATTAAAGAAGTAAACAAAACAAATAGCACCAGTGGTCTAGTGGTAGAATAGTACCCTGGCCACGGTACAGACCCGGATTCGATTTCTGGCTTGGTGCATTGAAGCTGTGAGGATTTAGGCTTCAGCGATGGTTGGGTCCATTGCATTCTTCTGATATATTGGATGTGTAATCAGCCTTTCACTGAGGCTTTGTTTTTTTTTCCTTTTCTAGTACTTCTAAACAGTACAAAGTTGGATAATTTTTTCTCAGTTGTGGATGGAAAATCTAATGCAGAATGAAAATGGCTACTATTTTGTCACACTCCACAGGTCATATCTTAAAACCATATAGTAGCAAACTAAAAGAATTGCTTAATTAGTTTTTAATGTTTATTGTTGTGATAAAATAAGCCTGCAAATGTTTAGCTTCAGGTATCTATCATAACCACCATATAGGACGAGTCTCTCACCATTAGGACTTCCAGTCCACTGGCAAAGACCCCATCTCCATGCAGATATATTTTTTTTTGTTTAGTAAGATTCCACTATTTTAATGATATATTTTTTTTCTGAACCGGACGTGGTAGGGAATCTAGTTATCCAGCATTTGTTGGCCTTAATAGTTAGCAAGAAATATAAAGTAAAACGATCATTCTGATTTGTGGTACCGAGAATTCTATTATCATTTTAGTGGTAGATAGTGGATCATATATATTTGGTTTATCTTCATCCAAGTTTATTTTATTAAAAAAATATATATGATAGATTAATGAAGGTAAGAATTAGAAGTAATATTATTGACTCTTCATAAATAATAGATTACAATATGCATATGCTTATATAGAGATAACTAAACTTAATTCCTAAACTAATAATGGAATATTACATTATAGACATTATTTGAGAATTGATTTGATATATGTTTATATTTCACTAAAAAATAACATAACATGGTATAATTGATGACATGACTTAAATATAACTAGGCTTTGACCCCGTGCAACCGCGCGGGTGGTTGTTTTCTACTTGTCTATGTTTCACAATTATAATGTATTCATATGTTATAATTGTTAGTAAAATGTATTTATTGATGATGTGTTATTTATGTTAGATAAGACATTTGCTAGTTGGTAATTTTATAATTTCACCCATTTCAAATATATTGGTTATAAAGCAAACAATTTGGATAATTTGTGTATATATTTAACAGATTTTACTTGAACCATAATTTTAGGTATATCGTACTTAATGACCAAACTAAATAAAATTGAGCAGATATATCGACAGAACAAAAATTTTGAACCAAAAATTAGGAAACAATATAGTTTGAAAAGATGTCGATAGAGTTTTGAATATAGTACTGGGCATGATCACGAGATCTTGATTAATTTTACCTTAACAAATTAGTTTTCATATATGGTTATAGTAACAACATTCTTAGTTTATCAACTAAACAAATTAGTTATATTCACGATATTACGTAAGATATTTTTGGTTGAACAATAAATTATTTATCAAAGTTATATGTTATATAAATTTACATGTTTTAGGCATGTGGGCTTTAATAACAGAATAAGTATTAGGAGAGTTGTGTCAATATGGTTATAATCACGATATTTTTGGCTATAAATAATATTCTTTTTTTTTTATAGGTATGACACAAATTCTGTTAGTTAAATGAATGCAACATATATTTAGTGAAACAATAAATTATTTCTCAAATATATATGTTATATTAATTTACATGAGTTATTTGTATTAGATTTTAATATTTATGTTAATAGTGCACCATGTTCATCTTTTCTAGATGCTCACTGTGTTTTCGTTTCCAAAAGTAATAGAAATATTAACAAATGTTCAAGGTTTAGGTGGAAGAAACAATGTTCAAAGAAAAATCTACGAAACTAAAATACAACAATATAAGACGTTGCTTCTTGTCTTCTGCTTTCCTCGGCTGATAAACAACCAAACAAAAACACACAAAGTGCCAGTTTCTTGGTGAATCTCTTCCTCCCAATGATTAATGTTGAAAACACAGCGGACCTTAACACCATGAGCTTCTTGGTGAATCTCTTCCTTGGAACATCGTCTTTAGATTCTGAACTTTAACTGAGCTGATGTTACTACCCGCATCAAAGCTTTTTAAACACCATTAACAAAAGTGACAGCTGATCTGCGTGGCTGATTGTTTGTTCATAGTGTTATTTTTATTAAAGTTTGTTCAAGTGGGATGTGTAAATACATTGAAAAGGAACAAAAAACTGTTTAATATTGGGCTGTATAATTTGGGAAGATGATCGTTTACCGTCATATAATTTAGGAAGATGATTTTATTTTGTTATAGAATAACTTGTGAGAGATTTTTTACGTGTTGTTTCAGTGTAGATGTCGACATTAATGGTGATATAAATAATAACATAAGTTACATAATGATATGAAAATTAAATGTGATAATTAATTTCTAATAGATAGTCCAACATAAAATATCATACATGAAAGAAAGTCATGACTTCTATTTTAATAGTATAGATATGACAATTACATTTAATGACATAACATGCTATAATTAATGCTTATGGATAAATATGACATGATAATTATATTTAATGTAAATTTATTTTTTAGTAAATTTTTTAGAATATATAAATAACTAATACATCATTAAAGTAAATTTATTTAATATGACAATAAATAATATATAAACATAAAATATTTTATAAAATATTAAATATTATTTAAATCTATTTTTATAAGAGTTAAGATCAAAATAGATCTAAAAAATTTTGTCCCAAAAATAGCACTCAAAGATAAAATGACCCAAAATAGACTTTATTAAAAGATGTAAATATATATTTATACCCTTGGGTTAACTAATCTAAACTAGGGTTTAGAGTTATGGTGTGAGGGGTTTTGGAGTTGAGGTTTGAAAATTGAAATTTTTTTTAAAATATTAAAATTTTCAAAATAAAAAAGGTCTATTTTGGTCATTTTTCTCTCAAGTTCTATTTTTGTGACAAAAACATTAAAATAGACTATTTGAGAGATTTGCCCTTTTTATAATCATACAATTTACAATATTAAACAAAATTTTCAAAATTTCAAAATATCCTACGTTTTTTAAAAAACTATAAACTTTTAATTGTAAAATCATTTGTTTTCTTTTGATATCTACCAAATTTTAAAAAATTCTGTTTAGTTTTATTTTTAATAATTATAAAAAATTATATCAATTATATATATATGTGTATATATTTATATTTTTTTCTCATATAATTTAAGATAAACCAAAAGTTTAATTTAAATTAATTTTATGTTTAACTAAATTAAAATTTATATTAAATATTGTTATACAAATAATAAAAACTAGAATATTAACATAATTTTAAACAGAATTTAAATTAAAAAAATTATTGTTGAATTTTATGTAGGAAAACACCTAGTATAACTAAGGGGATGATTGGCAAGTGCTCTAGATACTGTAGAAAATCATTTTTCTTTCTAAAGTCATTTTTATAAAGCAATAATGCTTTAGATCTAAAAATAAAGCTACATCAAAAAACTTAAAAAAGGAAATATGTTAGCTTTGGAAATCAATTTTTCTACAGCTTTTATTTAGTGCTTTCGATTGCCTTTGAAAAAAAAATCTAGAGCAAAAAAAACAAAGCATAGCCAAAAAAGCTTACAGCCTAATTTAGCAAAAAACATAAAGCACAACTTTTTTCAATCAACGCTTTAAATATGTGGATCTAAGTTCAACCTAACACAAGTTGGCTTGATAACTTCTGGCCCATGGACCTGCAAGAAACAAAGCCTAAGTCTTAATCCAAGTCATGACCAAGAGAATTGATGGAACGATGCGTTTCGATATATGCAAGTTGATTAGGTTGTTACAGAAAAGGAGAAGAGAGAGGGAACGGATGGGAATTAGAAAACGTGTTTGTATGAATTTACTGAACTATAGTAGATTTTAAAATATAATTAAGATTAACAATTTAGATTAACCGTATAAAAAATTAAATTTTGAAGGATATTCTTATTTTAAATTGGAACCAATATCCTGGTAATATATACTCAGGTTATGTATCTCGTAAGGTATTAGATGTTAGGTATATTCTTTTACTTTTAATTTTCGGTGTAACTAAATTAAAGGTACAAGTAAATGATTCATAATTAAAATCAAATGGCCAATTAAGGGGCTGACTGGTGTAACCGCAGCGGTTGCGGCTGCGGCTGCGGGCGTTTGCGGATGCGGGTGGTTGCGGTTTTATGCGTTATTAAGAGATTTAGACGACTGGTAAAACGGTTAAAAATTGTTGCGTTTGCGGGATACTTATGACTGGTTAACTACTAAACACAGCAGTGGTTAAATATAAAGGAACAATATTTATATTTTATATAATTATAAAAATATTGAAAATCATATTATTATAATAAATATAAAAATTATACTTATAAAATTATACCATTAATTTTTTTTTAAAATATAGAAATATCTATCTTATTAAAGTAGAAGTACTTTAGGATTTTGTTTGGAAACATGGATAGTGAGGATTGTTGGATACATGGATAGCAGTATTAAAAATAATTTCTTTTATTTACAAACTTAGCCTTTACATTTACAATAAATTAAGTATTTATTTTTATATTTTTTTATTTATAGATTATGCTACTGCATTTAAAATAAATTTAAATTAAATAATTACAATTCCAAAGTTTATATAACCAAATTGATATTTAGATATTGATAATTAAAAATTTAGTATGTTGTTTCATTTCAAAATAAATTAACAAAAAAAGTTAATATATGAATAATACAATTACATCAAATTGCATCAAGTTATACATTTTTAATATAATATTATGTACAAATATTTTTTTTATCAACATTTATATTATAATATAATATTATACTCTATATGTAAATTACAAAACATAAAAAATATACAAAGGATTTTTTATAAAAGCAGCGATTTATTAGTTTACGTTGAATACAAGTTAAATCAAACACCCGCGCAGGAGCGCGGGTCAAGTTCTAGTTTTTCTTTAAAGTTTTATAATATAAATTAAAATATATATATATATATATATATATATATATATATATATATATATATATATATATTTGGTATTTCTATTATTTTAATTGAATATTTTTATTTTATTTATATAATTTCTGAAAAAAAAATATTTTTTTACCCTCACGCAACCGCCCGCAACCGCAAACGCTAGCTGGAACCAGCTTTTGAATTTCAGAGGTTTGTAGCGGTTTGAAGCGAATTGAAGCGATTTATAGCGTTTTGTATGATTGTTGGCAAAACGCCAACAACCGCTATCAACCGCAAAAGTTGCGCTTGCGGATGGTAGCGGGAAAACCAGTCACGCCCTAAATCACTAATAATTGTTTAGAATCCAATATGTTGTGAATAATCTCAAACCAAAAGAAAGATTCAAGCTTATTGATGCAAAATGAAAATAGCTCTTTTATTGTGCAGAAATATAAAAGAGAAAAGAAAGCTTTAGACTTGTCTTCAAGAACACAAAGATTCAATTAATATCATAAAGTTTTTAAGAGAAACTGCTTATAGCAGCCAAGGTTACAACTTAAGAACAGTTAACGACACATTTATATCAGTTTAGAAAACCCTAACTATTGAGACTTCTTAATGGATTTGAGTATGGGTCTGTGTGGGTTTCAATATATGTATCATTATGATTAATTTAGTTTAATATTTTCCAACCTATCTTAAAATTTGACCAAAATGTCACTAATGAATAATCAAGTTTATGCATTTTTGAAAAATTTAAGTTATTTCAGGTATAATTGGGTAATGATAAACGTCCTCTAATGAGATTAATAGTTTATGTTGATGCAGGTGTTCCTAGAGTATACGGATTTGGATGGGGGCAGGCAAAATCCGGGATGAATGGAAGAAAGTATGCGCAAAGCGAGTATGAAGGCTGATCTTTTCTTTACTTTCTTTGGACCTCTTAGCAAGAAATTTCGGATCTTTTTGTTTTTATGTATTGAGATATTAGTATGAATTTCATACTTCTCTATACACAATCATAGTGTGTGTTGGATAATTATAGTCTTTGGTTTCATTAAAACACCCCCCTTAGTTATGTTATTATCCTCTTACCGGTTATAAATTATCAAACAACATCAGATTATATACAAACCATATTCGTAACGTACTTGTCTGCCTGGAAAAATGGTTTTAGCAGCTATAAATTTGTTCAACTATTTATTATATATAATTGAGTAAAGGAGTAGACAAACAAATAGCACCAGTGGTCTAGTGGTAGAATAGTACCCTGCAACGGTACAGATCCGGGTTCGATTCCCAGCTGTTGCAGTGAGCTGTGAGGATTTAGGCTTCAGCGTTGGTTGGGTCCATCGCATTCATCTGATCTATTGGATGTGTAATTAGCCTTTTACTGAGCTCTTTTTTTTTTCCTTTTCTAATACTTCTAAACAGTTACAAGTTGGATAAATCTTTCTCAATTTTGGATGGAAAATCTATGCAGAATGAAATGGCTACGATGTTGTCACACTCACTGACTCACAGGTCATGATATCGTAAACCATATCGTAGCAAACTAAAAAGAATTGCTTAGTTTTATTGTTATTGTTGTGATAAAATAAGCTGCAAATGTTAGATATCTATCATAACCACCATATAGACGAGTCTCTCACCATAAGGACTCCAGTCCACTGCAAAGGCCTCATCCCCATGCAGTTGATATTTTTTTTTTTTGTGTTTAGAAAGATTCCACTATTTTAATGATATATTTTGTTCTGACCGGAGGTGATGGGGAATCTAGTTATCAGCATTTGTTTGCTTAAATAGTCAGCAAGAAGATATAATGTAAACGATCATTCTGATTTGTGGTACCAGATTCTATTATCATTTTAGTGGTAGAGATATGGATCATATATAGCTGGTTTATCTTCATCCAAGTTTATTTTATAAAAAAAGTGTATATACGATAGATTAACGAGAGTATAGAGTTAGAAGAAGTATTATTGAGTCTCATAAATGATATATTACAATATTCATATGCTTATATAGAGATAACTAAACTTAATTTCTAAACTAATATGGAATATTACATTATAGATAATTGTAATATATCTTTAATTATAGATTTGGGTCGATCTTCTAAATCTCTCATTACTCTCCAAATTTCATACGTGGTAAAACGTATGAGATTTGACAAATCTTAAAAATATGATAGTAGAAATAATTCCTAAAAATAAAAAATTCGAAGGTTCGTGTTTTGTAACATCAAGCTTTTCTTGACCGTAGGTGTAAAGGTAGAAGGTAGATAGTCACATGGATTTGGATCATCAAAACACATAACATAAGTATTAAGTAGTAGTAGTCAAAATGTGTCATGTATGCACGCCACCATGCCATCATGAGCTCATGCTTCTTATGATGGAGTTTAAGTGGAGGTTTATATGGTCACATGCACGTCGACCGTAAGAGTTCATGCGCACCAATCATGTGAAACATAAAACTCGTGTAGAAACAGAATTTGTGACGCTTGATGAAACGGCAATGATAGATTAAGTCATAGCAGCGGCGTGATGTATCTTGGTAGTAGAATAAGTAGTTAGAAGCTTGATGAAACATCAACATCAACAATAGAAGTAGTAACTTGATGAGTAAACAACAATGGCATGGTTGTTCAAGTTGGGAAGCTACTGGTCATTATGTAGTAGTAGTTGAAGTATTAGAGTTATTCCCTATTATGTAAAAACACATGATCGGTGACGAACAATTTATATAAGAGAAAGAAAAAATTAGAGCATAAAGTTTTTAGGTTCTAGAAATATTTCTGTTGTGATACCAGGATAAATTGACGAGAATATAGAATTGAAAAAATTATTATTGACTCTCATAAATAATAAATTACAATATGCATATGCTTATATAAATATAATTAAACTTAATTTCTAAATTAATACAAAATATTACATTATAGATATTAATAAGTTTTTTATTCTAATATATTTATATATATCTTTAATCATAGATTTGGATTGAAAAAATTGATTCTTAGATCTCATTGAAGAAGAAGATTCAGATTTGTTATGCCAAGTTTAGTGACCCAAGTTATGACACTAAGGATAGGTGGCATTTGAGTTCTGAGATATCAACACGTGGGTATAAGTACTAGCTAGCTTCAATAGAACAATCTTTGTTCGGACACAGAACAGCACTCTAAAGAGATATACTCAAATCTATATTGTTTGCTAACTATTGTTTGTATACGCATCTTTGTTCATATCCTCTGTAGGCGTGGGTGGTGTATATATGCATTATTATTTTTAGGGTGGAAATGAATCTTATTCAACTACACCTTCAACATGGCATCACAACAACAAATCTTCAATGGAACACAAGAGGACTCCTCAAATCCTCCTTCTCTATCTATACATGAACTAGAAGCCCCTAACCGACAACACTATACTGAGCCACCAAGACCAGACCAAGATAGCGTCAACAGAGTTGGAGAACATTCAGAAACGGTACCGAGACCTAACCGCCACGCTGCCTCACGCGAAAGGCTGGTTTGAGAAGGCTCCGTTCATCGGGTATGGTGGTCACTGGATCATAGAGCCTCTCCTTGCTGGTTGCCTTCACGCGCAAGACTTCTTCCAAGCGCGACCCGTTGACTTTTTCATTTGTAGCTACCCAAAGTCAGGTACCACTTGGCTCAAAGCCCTAACTTTCTCTATCGTCAACCGATCTCGCTTTGACGATTCTTCAAACCCTCTCTTGAAACGTAACCCTCACGAGCTTGTTCCCTTCATTGAGATCGAATTTGCTTTCTTTCCACAACTTGATGTTCTCAAAGACAAAGGGAACACTCTCTTTTCAACTCATATCCCGTATGGATTATTACCAGAGTCAATCTCCAAGTCGGGTTGTAAGATGGTTTACATCTGGAGAGACCCCAAAGACACTTTCATCTCCATGTGGACTTTCTTCCAAAAGCAAAATATTGGAAGTGGCCTTCTCAATAGTCTTGAGGAGTGTTTTGACATGTTCTGTCGAGGCTTCTCAGGGTACGGTCCTTATCTAGAACATGTCATGTCGTATTGGAAAGCTTACAAAGAGAATCCAAATAAGGTTCTGTTCCTCAAGTACGAGAAGATCAGAGGTGATCCTTTTCCGTATGTGAAGAGGTTGGCTGAGTTTATGGGTTATGGATTCACAGCTGAGGAAGAGGAGAAAGGGGTTCTTGAGGAAGTGGTGAATCTTTGTAGCTTTGAGACGTTGAAGAATCTTGAAGCTAACAAGGAGAGAGATACAGAGAGGACATTCCTCTTAATGCTTATAAGAACAGAGACTATTTCAGGAAGGGAGAGGTCGGAGATTGGCAGACCTATCTGACTCCAGAGATGGCAGCTCGAATCGATGGATTGATGGAAGAGAGATTCAAAGGCACAGGTTTGCTTGAACACTTTTAGTGACCACTTAGTGTTTGGGGGCAATGACTGATCCTTCTATGGTACAGGTTCACTTGCAGCACAAGTTTGCATATAAAATGTAATAAAGTTATATACTGGAGGAATAAATGTTGTTTTTGTTTTCATCCAAATGTACCGTCAAGAATTTCAATTTTACTATAAGTTTGATACCACTTTTTAAATTTATAATAAATAACTATTTTAAAAAATTATCTTAAATTTAGTATGAAAATAAATTAAATTATTTTTTAAAATATCTCAAAAACATTTAAAACTTCAATTCTACCCTTTAACCTTAAACAATAATAACTAAAGTGTAAATCTAAATCTTATTTTTGATTATAAATATTTTTGAAAAATAGTACGTAAATAATATATTTTTATCAATTTCTTATATATTATATATAGAAAAAACTGTCTTGTAGCTATGCATATTTGCTTGTTTGTGCAAATCTCATAGCGCAACCTTCCTACGCCAAGCAAAGAGTGTATCTCAAAAGGGAGTATTTTGCTACATATCTATCTCATTGATTTGTGGCATCAACTTTATTCTGCAAACTTTTATTAGCAACGGTACACACACCTTCTCTTACCACAAATATCCTTCACACTAGTAGGATAAAATATTCATTTTAAATAGCCTTTTTGATCAAAATATCACTAAGACCATCTCTAATCAAAATCCAAAACACTATTTTAATGTGATTTTCACACTAGAATAATGTTTTGGAGTTGAATTAGAGATGGAATTTTTTTTTAGTGTTGAAACAACACTAAAAATAGCGTGATTTGATACAAATAATGTTATGATTTGTAAATGCTCAAAAAATGTTGAAAATAAGTTTTTGTCCTACAGCTGTCAAAAACATTTGTAGCAAGGGAGACGTTGTGTCGTGAAATTCACATGAAAAAACTTAAAAAAAACTGTAGAAGAAAATTGCATTGCATCACCGAAGAAAGTATAAAACACGACAAAGGATGTAAAAGTAAGATCGCATGTAGAAGATGGAACTGATAGATTAGAAAAACAATTCAATCATATATGTAGTAATCACCTCCAAAACGTTATTGGTTTGTGTTGTCAAAACGTACTTTTTAACTTAATACGTACGTTATTGGTTTGTCGTCAACGTACTCTTAACTTTTTTTACGTTTGTTTACGATACAAATTTACGAGAGTACACAAAACGAAACGATGTACATAATTCATTCAAGAAACAATGACGGTCGTTATTCGTTAAAGAAGAAAATTCACCGAAGTATAACACAAAAAAAGAACAATAATTCGTTATATAACCAAATATGTGGATCTAAACACGAAGTGGGCTTGATAACTTCTGGCCCATCAACCTGCAAGAAACAAAACAAAACCCAAGTCATGACCAAGAGAATCGATGGAACGATGCGTTTGAATATATGTAAGTGGATCAGGTTGTTATAACGGCTAAGTACTAATTGTAGAGACTACAAGCCAATAGAGAGAGGGAGAGGGAGAGGGAGAGGGAGAGGGAGAGAAATAGAAAGAAGAAGGAGACCTAGACCATTATTAACCCAAATGGGTTTCCTATTTTATTTTTGATTTAAGAAAAAAAAGATTAAAAAGCGAACCATCGCGGGTCGCCATGTGTCAGTGGGTCATGTGAACAATGCAAAAACTCTTCCAAGATCGGTTTTTTGTTTCAAACCATTAAGAATCGATTTTGAAAAAAAAAAGCGGGATCCACCACAAAGAAATCCATCTAAGAGTCCCCGTTAATTATGCCCTTAGGACATCATTATCCCTAGAACCCCTAATGGGGTTCTTATTTTTTTTTTTTTGCTACTTTAAGAAAAAAAAATTAAAAAACGAATCAATCGCGGGCCGTCACGTGTCAATGGGGTCCGCAAACAGTGTAAGAAACTGTCCAAAACCGTTCTTATTTAGTAGTTTTTAGAATCGGTTTTTGCACTGTTTATGGACCCCAAATGTCAGTGGGACCCGCGAACAGTGCAAGAAACCCTCCTAAAAAACCCGGATAATCATGCTCTTAGGACATGTTTATCCGGGTCTCTTAGGATGAAATTCTTAACTTATAATTTCACTTTTATTTTTTTTACATTTTTTCGTTAAGAGATAGCTCTTATGTTTTTTATTTTAGAGATGATTCTTAAGTTTTCTTAACTAAAAGTTAAAAAAACATCTCTTAGAAAAGATAATAACCCCGTACCAAAAGACCTGCGATATACATGTCCTTAGCTTAATTCGAGAGAGCGAAGGACGACGATGGAGTCGCTTTGGCGGAGAACATGTTCGGTACGACTGCTCTAGGAGTGACTTACTGCCGTCGGCTTGAGAATTTGATAGTAAGCAAGTGTTGTATCATGTCTTGTATTACTCTGTTCTTTGAGGCACCATTGTTGTAATCTCGAAGCTTGTTTCATTGTGATTAGTGGAGATCGCTGAAGGACACCGATTTTCTCTTCCGTAAGTAGATCAGCGAACATTGGGTGAACAAATATTGTTGTCTTGTGTGTCTTGATTCGATCTCATACAAACTGAAAAAATAAACAATCAAAATCCATCAAAGATAGTCAACAGCAAAGCATAATCAAACCGATCTAAAACTTTATAAAATAAAAATGCTAATTCGTTATATAACTTAAGAAAATAAATCTTATAACATTTTATATGATATATAAGATGTACTTTCATCCTTTTCAAAACATCACTCATATTTTCTTAAAGTGTTTGTTTTTTTCATCCATATGTCATGTTTTGAATTTTTAAAATTAAACACATGTTTTCACAATTTGATATTTGATGCTAAACTAAGAAAATGTGTTCTATATACAACATGATTACATTCTATGGTAAGAGATGTCAATGTAAATCCTAAAACAAAAATTTAGACAAATAATGTTCTAATATATAATAAAGTGTTTAATTCTGATTAATATAATATGACTTTTAAGAAAGAGCCAAAAAATATGTACTATTTAAACTATAAAGAATTGGACATGATCTTTCACAAACTCAACATATTGTATATATTGTTACTGTAAAATTACACATACTTCTGCAGTAACGTAAACACTCTTTCTTTTATATATTTTTTTTCAAAACAATCAAAAATGTCAATTACTAATAGTATAGTACGATTCATGCTCTGTTTATACTGCAAACGCTGCAACAGTGGCCGGCCATTAAGAAACACACATTTTCTTTTCAGAAATTAACATAAAGCATAACACTGATGAAAGATAAAATGTTGCTGGAGAATGAGCTATAAACCCACTTAATTTTTATAGAAACATTACATTTGAAAAAAAAAAAACAGAAACAAGATGTGCTCTACCAAATGATAACATATTACATTGTAGAATGAAATTGATGAAATGAGATAACTTGAGCTGCAAGTAAACAAAGAACCATTTAATGAGCATGTTCAAAAAGACCGGTGCCCTTGAATTTATCTTCCATCAAACCATCGATACGAGCAGCCATCTCCGGAGTCAAGTAGTTGCTCCAATCTCCGACCTTTCCTTTCTGAAATAAGCACTGTTTGGATAGAACTTAGAAGGAACAACATCCTCTCTGCTTTTCTTACCTTTGATGTCCTCTTTGTCTTTCTCTCCCTTGTTGGCTTCAACGTTCTTCAACGACTCGAAACTGCATAGGTTCACAACTTTCTCGACCACTCCTTTCTCCTCTTCCTCATCTGTGAATCCATATCCCATAAACTCAGCCAATCTCTTCACATAGGGTAAAGGATCAGCTCTTATGGTCTGTACTTGAGGAAAAGAACTGATCTGGCTTCTCTTGATAAGCTTTCCAATACGACATGACATGATCTAGATAAGGACCGTACAAAGAATGGCCACGACAGAACATATCAAAAGACTCCTCAAGACTGTTGAGAGGACCATTGTCTGACCTTTCCTTTTGGAAGAAGTTTCCACATGGAGACAAAGGTGTCCTTTGGGTCTCTCCAGATGTAAACCATCTTACAACCCGACTTGGAGATTGACTCTGGTAATAATCCATACGGGATATGAGTTGAAAAGAGAGTGTTCCCTTTGTCCTCGACAACATCATTGTGAGGGAGCAAAGGGAGTTCACCCTCTATGAAAGGAACAAGCTCATGAGGGTTACATTTTTGGAGAGGGTTTGAGGATTGGTCAGAGGCAGAACGATTAGCGATGGCGAAAGTTAGAGCTTTGAGCCAAGTGGTACCTGACTTTGGGTAGCTACAAACGAAGAAGTCAACGGGTCGTGCTTTGAAGACGTCTCGCGCGTGAAGCCAACGTTCAAGGAGAGGCTTCACTATCCAGTGACCACCGTAGTTGATCAGTGGAGCTTTTGGTCTCCAGCCTGGGTGTGAGGAAACGAGGTGATTAGGTTTTTGGTACTGTTTCTTGTTCTTCTCGAACTCTCTCTCGGTCTCGTCTTGGTGGTTCAGTAGGGTGGCATTGGTAATGGTTTCTGAATCCATGGGAGATCAAGGAAGAGGATGTGGGGACTGTGAGAGGTGAGTTATATTGTCTCTGTCTGGATAATGGCGTTTAGTTATGCATGAAGCTATTTATATCCAGTACAGGTGTTTACATTGTAATCTTGAAACCGTAACCAAAAGAAAAGATGATATCTTGTAATTGTGGCACGTGCCAACTTTGTCAACTAGAAAACAAAAAAAAATATTTTGGCATATATAAAAATATTTTTTTACCATTTCTTTATCGGGTCAAAATGGAAAGAATAAAACAAAAATCAGGACCGGGTTTAGCCAATGCATGCATGAATGATAAAGAAATATAAGTATATAATATGTGGCATGTGTAAATTAGAAGAGGATCTTTAAATAAGGGAAGCTTTGCCAAATGGCAAAATGTTGTAGTATCTTATGGCATATATAGAAGAAAATTATTTTTTCATTATCACATTAGCGTGAAAGGAATCCGAAAGAAGAAGAAGATCTTGTAGTCGTAATTGCAATTTGTATTT
>CAJHQP010007858.1:0-29973 GCA_905132765.1 Moricandia arvensis
TACTTGAATGACAATCGGAATCCTGTCTGAATCACTGAATGAGGCATTCCATGTAAACCCAAATCTCTATTCATAGTACTGGTCTTGTACTTGAACCACCAAAGCTCTGAGACTATCAGCAGATAATCAGAGTTGCTCCACCTCCAAGTGTATGTTTTGCTCCGGATTCGAAAATGAAGAAACGCACACAAAGATGTCACACCAACAACACAGAGCAGCACATAGGAACCGCTCAATCTTAGGCTCTGAAATGTGCTTCTCTTCATTTTAAATCTCTCTTGAAATATCTGATCATTGTTAGTCATAATCACCAATTCTGATCGTATGAGTGCTTCTATTTGCATCAGAATCGGCCCACTCAAGTTGCTGCAGGAATACATAGTCACACTGTGTCCCATGTTCAAATGTAACTGGAGATGTGAAATACAAGTCTGAACACCATAAACGATTAGCAGAGAAACCATGTAATCCCATCTTCCCAAACGCATTAAGAGCCTGCAGTTTCTCCTCACTAATATGCTTCATCAATAGCTCTGCATTAGCTGTTTCAGAGCCAATATCCCCAAACAGAACAACTCCACGGTACAAAGTTTTATAAAGTAGAGCAATAACTCCTTCGAAGTGCAGCCCAAGTCTCCATAACCAGTCTAACCCACTGTATGTACTGTTCCAATCCTGAAACCACCATCTTCAAACAGAATACTCGCTCTTAAGCAACTACTGTTTTTCAGCCATATGACAACTCCTTTATTGAGCAACTTTCTGATCTGGTTAGTGTCTTGATCTGTCAACATTAACTGGACCTTTCTTCCTTTGAGGAACACTTGAACTGGCCTCATCTCACTTCTAAACAAACAGTCCCTACTCTGACCCGTCCATACATCACAAACAATATCAAAGACTGTTTTATCAGCCAGTCTGTTTACTCTTGCCAAACCCGCTTTATCGGCACCCACCTCCAAACCCGCATTGTCAAAATCAGAGCATACTTCTACATAAACCAGTGTAGCTTCTGGTTGCAAGTGTTCCAGTTCGTCACTAGAATGTTGGACTGTTCTTGCCACCCAGCTCTTGCTGAATACAGACTGACTCCTTAGTACAAAGTCCATCACACTTGTTATGAACTGCCATGCAACAGATGATTTAACAATGTTGCACTGCAACATCCCAGACGTCCAAAGCTCTTGAACATCCCACCTTCGTTTCTTCTCTAGCTGGCCTTTGAATTTAAACATCCAAGACTTAGGAGTTAAACTCATCTTCTTCTAGTGATGTAACCTTTGCTTTCTCATGAACATTTTGTCAACCATCTTGCATGCATTATTCTCGTCATGAACACATTCAAGGTCAAACTGACAATGAACTTGATCGTTCCTCACCAAAGAAAATGGTAACGCCACATACACGTCCACTGATTCACGGTAGCTTCTACGGCTAGAATCCAGATCAAAGATTGTTACCTCATGTCCTGGATTTGATTCATCCTTGTGCAACAGTTCGTCCTTCACCGCTCTTGGTATGTCAATCACCTCAGCCGCCGTCGATGTATTTGATTCAATCCCGACTACTTTTGGAACCGACTCTGTTACCAACGATGGTGATGGCGTCATCGTCTTTGTTTCCTGCCACTTTCTTTCCAACACTAAGCAAAAACAAATTCTCTCTGGATCGTCATGGTTTCCATACCTCAGCAACATGGCATCCTTGAGGTCTTTCCAATTTTGAAAAGGAAGCCACGATACTCGTTGGTTGTACCAAGACTCAGCCTCTCCTCTGATGACACTATAAGCCAACGCCATCTTCTGATCATCCATGAAGTCTTCTGAGGCAAAGCGATTCTCCATCCAATCAAGCCATGGCCTCAAATCGACACCGGTAAACACCGGATACTCTCCAGGACCATCTGAAGCAATAACCGCGTACCCATCCTAAACAACATATACAAAGCAATCATGTCAAGTTATTCAAATACTCACCAGATTAGCATTTCTCATCTCCATATTTCATAAATGTCAATCAAACATGTGAACTAAAATACCTATCAGAATGATTCGTGAGAAAAAAAAAAAAAAAAAAAAAACACCTCTACTTATAACCAAATCAATAGTTCCATACTGTTCACCCAAAGTCTCGATTCTAAGCACATGCAACTGATATACTATCGTTAATTGACTCACTGATTCACCTTGACGGGAGCTGGATATGGAGGCAAGAGGATCAGGAGCGCGAATATCCTCCGCCAATACTTTCCCAAGCGCTTCCTGAAGTGATACGACTACCGCAGGCAGACGCTCAGAGACGCCGAGTACTATTCTCAGAGATTCCTCCGTCGGTATCATCTCCGTCTTTTCTTTGCTGCCACAACAACCTTCACGAGCATCCATCTCTTCGCTGTTTGATAGAGAGAGACGAAAGGTCACTTGAAATCGCAATATGAAAGGTCAGTAAGGCGGAGAGCAAAGTTGACCGCTTGTTTGGCAATCAAATTAGATCTGACTTTTGAACCGGTGTTTTTAAACCTGGACCAGACGGCGGTTGGACCTAAACCGTAAACTGGAACATATATCGGGTTGGTAGATAACTAATTCCAATAGTTTAAACCGATAAGAACTTTATTAAATAAAAAAATTTACAAACCATCAAATAATCCAAATAAAATCCAATTTTTATCTATCCCCCTTTTGAAGTTTTTGTAACAAAAATAACGTTCAAGAACAAAAATGACCAAGCTAATTTTTTTTATTTTTAAAAAATTAATATTTTTCCAATTTTTTCAATTTTAAACCCCATCTCCAAAATTCCACCTATAACTCTAAACTCTAAGAGCATCCCCATTAGTGATTCACCAGATATATATTTTTTTTTTTCGTTTACTTTAAAAAAAATAAAAATTAGACCAATGGCGGACCGCCACGTGTCGTGGGACCCGCCAAACAGTGATGAACCAGGTTCATGGGGATGAACCAGGTTCATGGGGATGAACCAGGTTCATGGGGATGAACCTGCAAGAGAGGGGTTCACAAAATTAATAGTATTTTAATGGTGATTTCTAAAAAATTGTGCCCATAAACCCCATTAGAACCTCTAATGGGGGTGCTCTAAGTCAAGATTAGTTAACCCAAGGGGTATAAATGTATATTTACACTCTTTAATAAATGTTATTTTGGTCATTTTCTTCCTTAAAAATTATTTTTGTGATAAAAACTTTTTTTAGATCTATCTTAGGGTATTTTTCTTTTATCTATCGCCAAAATTCAAATGTTCTTTTTCTTATATATATTTTACTGGGCAAATAGACATTTTAAAAAAAATTATCACAAAAATATAATTTAAAAAAATATTATCAAAATAGATTTTTTTATTTTGAAAATTTTAATTTTATTTTATTTTAAATTTTATTTGTAAAATTTTTACTTCATAACATTAAACCCTAAGCATAGATTAGTTAATCCAATGGGTATAAAATATATATTTATACTATTTAATAAAGTTTATTTTTGTTATTTTTTTATTTAAGTGCTATTTTGGAGACAAAAGTTTTTTTAACCTCACAAAGCATTTAGTTTTTAAAAAGTTTTTGAGCAAAAAGAAAAAAAAAAGAAATGAGAAGGGTGTAAAAGTGTGAAGATATATAGTTCTCTTTTTTGTCATGCAGAGTATTTGATTAAAATAATACTGTTGACAATAATAAGCGTATGAATATATTCATTGCGTTATTATATAAAAGTGAAAGAGTGGTGGTGTGACAGACAGCCACGTAACACAAGTAGGGACACATTTGTGTACCGGGCCAATCTTTTAATGGGCCCGGTAGTGTCAACCAAAAACCCATTTTCGTCTAAATTCTCCCAAAGAAACCCATTTTTCATTCAACCTGCTGTCTTCAACTGTTCTCTATTCTCTATTTGAAGGATAGAAGTGATCGCCGTGCGTGTGGATACCGACCGTTGATAAACAACTCGATTAACTGGTTTGCCTGATTCAGTAGTCACCTCAAAGTTTGATTCTTTTGATTCCAAGGAAGAAGAAGCTAAAAGTTTGATTCTTTACTCAAAAGTTTGATTCTTTAAACCATATATGGCCATAAAAAGGAGGCCTTTTTACTCGAAAGATGAACAAACACAAACGAACGAACGAACAGACACAAACCCTAAAAGAAAAGAAGGATAACAAACGCTAACGGAAAACCCTAGAGAAGAATGACCTTGATGAATCCACGGAACTCATCCCTGGAGACTCTCACCACACAGCCACAACCACAATCACATGAGCACCTCACTCTGAATCCAGTCACGTCGTCCCATGCCTCGAGACTCACCACCGGGATGTTGATCTTCACCTGAGGGGAAAATGGTGACACCTTCACAGACTTGTACCCGTTACTGTAGATCCAAACCGAAACTGAGCTCAAGCATCCACAGTGGTAGCTGAGACCCAGATGGGTAGAATCCCACTCAACATTTTCGACCGAGACGAGGCGGACGACAGTAGCGGGTGCGACAGGAGCGAGTGCAACAGGAGCGGGTGGTGCGACAGGAGCGGATGCACGGCGAAGAAGACGACGCTGACGACGGATTCTGCGAGCTTGAACAGCTAAGAGGGCAAAAGCCGCCATTTTTCCTTGCTTCTGCAAGAAAAAAGAAAAAGGAGGCAACTTTTCTACTTTACTTGAGCGAATCAGTCAAAAAGACACAACCTTTACCAGAAAGAATGACTAACCAAACAAACAGAGTACAAGCACAGACCAAACGAGGATTCGGAGGTGTTCACTTTTCTCTATACGAAGGAAGGAGACGACATATAAGAAGTAGAGTCATATATGGTCTGGAGATAGGCCATAATGGGCCAATAATGGGCCTTTTTCAGTTAATGAGGCCTTTTATCAACTAAGCAACCAAAAAGTGTGGTATTGTATTAAAACTTTTGGCTTTCTACTGAGTGTCGGTTTCTTTGGTTTTGCAACTTCTTTTTTTTTTTTTTTTTTTTCTTTTTTTCTTTTTTTGGTTTTGCAACTTCCCGTTGCGAGAGGATATGATCGGATCGGAGGAAGAAAGTCACTCGCCTTCAAAGTATGGAACTTTCATGCTTTCTTTGTAAACTCAATCTGAGACTGTATACTGTTATGATGAATGAACCTTCAAATTACAGTTGATTGATGCTATGTTGGCTTTTGATGCAGGCCGGATTGAGAAGTTACCCAAGCTGGTGGGGGATATAGTTCAGACATCGATCACCACAGGTCCACGTGGTGCGTTACGCCTTGTCCAAGGCATGTCTAAAGCAAACCTCGTTTCCATAAAAGAGGTGTTACCAGTCGTGATGAAGAAGAGACAGAGATGGGGAATCGACTGTGAGTATCCCGGCAGCGACTGTTCACGACGGCGAGATTGCCGCATCATTGGAAGGGCACGTGTTGGATACGTGTCACGTGGTGGATATCACTAATCTATAAACATGTCTCTTATTTTTGTGCTTTAAATTTTAATATTTTCCATTGGGCCTCTTGTATCTGATACCAGTTGTATTAGCCCAATTGGGCTTATTAATGAATCTAGTTGACAAAAAAAAAAGAGTATGTGATTTTCTTTTTGAATGAATTTTAAATTTATTCAAACCAAAAAAAAAAACATTTTACAATGAAGCATCATGTGTTAAATTTTGTTTGAAAACAGAAATTGTAAAAAATTTCTATTGAACCCCAATGTGGTCTCATCTAGAACTAAACCACCTCTCCATAGTCTCTTCATATCTTTTTTCCCCATTAATTGGATCGTGGAAATCCTATTTCGAACACTCTTATCAATGTAGTTTTGCAAGTGAGTCCTTTTCTGGTGATTTTCTCCATGTCACCTTCTGTTACGTTCCTGCTAGATCGAGTAAACCGTAAGTTGGAAAGTATATCGAAGAAGGAAAAACAGAATCTTGTCGTGCCGCTCGTCTACTAGTAGCTGCAGAACGGTAGACCAGTTGTTAGAGTAATTAGTACCAAGTAGTTTCGATGTTAACACCTTCCAAACTTCACATGTATACGAGCATTCAAAGTAGAGATGATCCCGAGTTTCCAAGGTAACGTTACAGAGTATGTAAGCTGATCTAGTTTGTGGGTTCCACTTTATTATTCTATCTTCAGTGGAGAGCTTATCCTGTACTGTAATCCAAGAAAAAAAAAGTATGTGATTAAAATAATATTATTGCCAATAATAAGCATATGAATATATTCATTGCGTTATATAGAAGTGAAAGAGTGGTGGTGTGACAGACATCCACGTAACACAAGTAGGGACACATTTGTTTACTCCAGTAAGAACGTTGTTAGAATTATAATAGGAACATTGACTGATTCATTATTCAAATATTAACAAGACTGGATGTCCACACATTCAACCAGTTCCATTCTCAACTCAATCCAAACATTCCGCAAAGCTAGACAAGTTTAAAGAAGCACGTACGGGAGAGTACGTACTACTATGCTGGTTAGAATTTTCTTGAAAGTTGAACAATGCATGATGTTAAGAGCGTACTTAGTATATATCAACAGACATGTATAGCATTGTTTGAAATACGTACGTACCCTCAAGAAACTTTTTTAAACTCACCATGTAGAGTTTTTAAAGGAATTCTTTTTTTTTTCGGTATCATAAACCTTGAAAATCTCAAGTTCTCTTTTCATAATTGTAGAATTGATTAAAAATACCTTCTTTTTTTTCAAAACATAAACAGAAATTTCTAGTATCTCAACAATTTGCTTAATTTTCAGAAACATAAATCACTGATGTGATTGCTTTGCCAAAAGAACGTAATGTACATGCATTAACTTGAAACGTCACCGAGAAAAAAATTATGCGAAAATGTCAAATAAATTTGACAAACAAAATATATCAAAAGAAATGAAATTGTTCCGGCTACTGCATGATCTTATTAAATTAGTTATACTGTTTATATATGCTTTAAAAATGTTTCGAAAGAAAGATAGAAAAACAAAAAAAAGTCAGATGAACAAAAATAATCATAATAACCTCCTCTCGCTACAAGAAAAAAAAAAACTGTTAAAATATTATTAGAAAGAATGTAAAGACATGATTAAAAGAAGTTGGTAAAGGATCCCCAACACTTTAAGAACCAACTCTTAAAACTTTTAATTAAGAATTCATTTTGCTTAGGATCTTGTATTATTTACATATTTCACTGATATGTGGCGGTCCGAAATTGGTTCATTTTAGTTTTTCTTTAAAAAAAAAAAAATAAACAAAAAAATAATAAAAACTTCAAATATGATTTTTGGTTAATGATGCTGACGTAGAGTAATTGCGCTTGCGTATGACTGTAGATTTAAAAAAAGCCCTATAAAATGAATCTCACTGTGCCAAATTTTCATCAAATTGCGAAAGAGAATTATTTTGAGAAGAAATTGACAAAACAGCTCTCGATTGTCTACCAGCGTCACAAGAAATGACAGGTTCTTCAGGGATAATGGCAGCTAGTTCTTCCGGACAAGCTGCAGTTAGTTCTTCAAGACAAGTGCCAGGCGATTCTGTGTAGAAACACTATAAACTTTTCGGTAAAAGTGGTTTTATTTTCATCATCTAATTACTACTTAAACACCTATGGCGATTCTGTGTAGAAACACTATAGACTTTTCGGTAAAAGTGGTTTTATTTTCATCATCTAATTACTACTTAAACACCTATGGCGATTCTGTGTAGAAACACCAAGCGCATGTTTCTTCCATGTTGTAGTTCTTATAACTTGTTTTCAATGTTAGGTTCCGTTTGCATATGCATATGATGCGCATATATTAATGCATCGTCGAGATTCAACATCACATATTATTAACTAGGTGTTTTCTTGCACAATGTGCAGTAGTAAAACTTCTAAATTTAAAGTATAATTTAAAAAAATTGTTATTTTAAATTTTATTATTTTTAATCAATATTTTAAAAGAAATTTTAAATTAATTAAACATAAAATTAAGATAAATTAAATAATTTTGTAAATTTTATTTACAAATAGATATGTGTATATTTTTAAATTATAATCTAAGTAAATATATAATATAGATGTAATAGATATGTATATATTTTTAAGAAATTTTTTTTATCAACATTTTCATTCATTGCAGAAAGATACAAAGGCTTATATTTTTTGCCATGAAATTACATAATTTTGGTTACTAATCCTGGCTTTTTTAGCTAGTGCATCAGTAATATGAGTGTTGTTCCTAGCGATATATAATGGAAAGTATAGTTGTTCTTGTTGGCCAAGCTTCGGATGTCTTGAATAGTAGAGTTGGTTTCGCATTCTTGTATCCTATTACTTTCCAACTGTCCCAGGTGAACCTGCAAATGCCTAATCAAATCCATATTGTAGTTGTTGAACCGCTGAGATCATGGCCAATGCTTCTTCTATGAATGATGAGTGGGTGGGATCTATTGCAGAGCTTCCATGGAGCCTAGGAGTGCTTTCTATGCTGCATAAGGACCACCCTCTGCCAGCCTTATCGACTGCTAACTTCCATGATGCATCTACAATACAATACATACATGTGTGATTATGGAGAATGTCGTTGAGGGTTCGTAGAGTGGGGTGGTGGATGTTCTGCACAATAGGGTTGGTTAATTTGTGAGCTTCATTCCAAACTCTGTCGTCCAGTATCGCTTCTTGTGTTGTTTTGACAATATGATCTCTTTTGTTCTTAAACATTAGCTTGTTTTTTGTTTTCCATATCCTCTATCCTATAAAGAAAGACAAATTATGTTTTGGATGATTATTAGCTTTTTCCAACAGGTATTGGAAAAACTGGAACAAAGTCATTTCACGCCAAGAGATGCTTGAATTGTCTTCTAGCAGAAAAGACCAAACTTCTTTTGCAACCATGCACTGAAGAAGCATATGTTGGACAGTTTCAGTACCTTCACCACAAAGTTGACAGCAGGTGTAGTTTTTAATGCCTCGTTTATTCAAGTTCTCAGCCACCGGTAAACCATTATAGAGGATTTTCCACCAAAATATCTTAAGTTTTGGTGGAATATTTGTCTTCCATAGTTGTTGAATGAGTTTGTGCTATAGCTGAGCGTGAGAGTTAGAGTGAACCTGAGGATACATCGAGGAGTTTATAGCATCTGCGCCAACTTTGTTCCCACCAGAATACATCGAGGAGTTTCAGAACTGCTTAGACAAAGCACCTCCGAGGAACTTGGGCGACGCTTGTACGAATATGTTGACCCTACACCACTTGCATCAGCCTCAATAGCACAAGTATGTTCTTCTTCTTCTTCTCGTTGTTTATCAACGTCCATTTTGTTTATGTACTCTTCTCCTGCTTAGAGTAATCATCATGGCGCAAGGCTTCGAGGGTCACAAGATTTCTTAGTGGCAGATTTGAACTTCATCTATGTTGTTGCCCGTATATTTGAGTTCCTTAGTCCTCAGTTCAGCCGTACTTCACTGGTATCTCCCCATCTCCTCTGTGTTGCTGCTAAGTTACTCTCCAAACAGTATATCGTATTGATAGGTTGGTATTGTCAAAGGACATTCGTGAGTCAATGCTTGAAGAAGTAGCTTTCAATAAGGAGGCTCAAAGTTTGTCAGGACAAGCCACTGCTCCAAGAGTGTACAAGCACTGCAGCAGCCGGCGGGTACTTACAATGGAGAGGCTATATGGAGTCATTGTTGGTCGGATATCACCCAAAACATGGGATTCTATGGAAGTATTTTCTACCGTCCATTGCAACTGAAGAATATGAATCCATGGCCTCAGCTTTGATTCAAATGGGCGCCAGAAATAGAGATGTTGATGCCAAAGCTTTTGCAAGAGACTTGGAAAAGATGTTCTCTTCTATCCGGGCAAGCTATTCTATTCGTTCAGCTACATCTGCTCAGAGGAACCGCTGTAGTGCAAAACAATATGACAAGTACCACTAATCTTATGGAGATAAGTGACTCTCTTCTTGCAGGAACTAGATACAGAGATAGTAGTGGCTACAGACGTAGTTGTGGACGAGAGACAGATGAATGCTCTTTTCCTCGACCTGGTAAGCACTAACTAGACGTAGTTGTTTGAGAATCTTGTTCCCGAGAATCATATGGGATGAAGTTCCCGAGAGAGTTTGCACTTCTAATGAAGCAGCTCTACTTTTTTGATCGGATTAGCCCCCGACATGAACATGCTGCAGGACAATTCCAACTAAGTTCATACTCAATTTATTTACAAGTGGTAATGTTGTAGTAGATCGATAAAGCCAGGAACAATGATGAATTCAATATTGTTACAAACATAACAAATGCTATATAGCTATATAGCACCTGTAATTTTGCACAAGTGTCGTGGTTTTCTCTACCTTAAACAGAAGCACCAGTGACAAAAGAATGATAAACCAATGACAAAACTGAAAAGTGCATGGTTCTCAGAAGCAGCGAGGATCTACACCAGAAGGAGGACGCTGAGAAGCTTTGAAGACTTGGCTTACAGTAGAATAACCCATTAGCCGATGAAGCGGAGAGCCTCTAGCCACAGGTACCTCCTGAGCAGCAGAGGAGCTCGGCTGTTCAGGTTTGGAGGGAGCTCTGTCTCCGGGAGATTCTGATGTTGAATTGCTACTCCTGCTAGTGTTTGTGTCATGTGTTCCTGCAGGAATTAAATGAGTTCTGGATTGAAGTGAGAATCTGAGAACAGTGGTGCAAGTGCCGCATCTGAGAAGATGATACTTCCTCTTGAAAATGAGAAAGTCTACAGGAAGCTGTAGGTTTTGTGAGCAACTGTAACAGCTAATGAAAGGGGCCCCTCCGGCTGTTGGACGGATATGACGCGACGGGCCTGTAAGTCAGCATCAGAGACTATCTCATGGCTCCATCTCGGATAATACTCAGGTTGTTCAATTAGTCTCTGCGGACTTGCAGAATATGAGTTGTAAGAAGTATACATCTGACCTGAATACCAACCAGGATGGTTTCTTGTGTCATTCGTCATCTCTCCTGAAAACCTACTCCCTTGTCCCCGTTCTCTTGCCCTTGTGTTGTTGTGATACATATGGTCAACACCCTCGTAGTTCATGCCTCCAGCGTCTGGAGGCCTTTGAAGCGAGTGTGCACGAGAATAGCTATCAAACACATTGTGTGATGGATATGAAGGCACGCCAGGCCGAAGTTGTTCTGACACATGTCTCCCCCCTTGTCTTGCAAGACGCTCTCCTGGCCCCTCAAGTGGCTGAATGCCGCTCGTTGTATGTGGTAGTCCCACTGGACCTCTTCTCAGAGAAAGTGGATGAGGAAATAGCGCCTTGCTCCTTAAAATTTTGAGGGCATCTCAAATTTGTTCTGAAGAGCATTCCATAGTTCGTTTTCATCTTGGTCTTCTCTTTCTTCAGACGAAGACTTGCTCCAGAAGAAGTCTTGTTTGCAGGAAGATCATCTGTTGACTCCTTGTGAGGTTGAAAACATAATAATAGTAGATATGTTCAACTAAAATCACCATTTAGTAACCGGAAAACACCATTGTTAGAGATATAATAGTAGATATGTTCAACTAAAATTCAATAAAGCAAACATGAAAAGAAAATGATCATCCCTAGATATGTTAAAAGGGGACATGTTTTTAATAGCTAATTTGGAATTCCATATCCGCCTGGCCCTGGAATTCTGAGATTCCCGGCGTCCTCCAAATCAGTGTTGTTAAGTACCACACGTAAGATTTTATGAAGCTTAAAGGCTGCATGTTGACATCCCGTGTGCACATCATAGTTAAGCAACCATCCCTGGACAAGAAAAAGACGAGATTAGGAGAAAGCCAAATACATGAATAAACAAAAGATTTGGTGTGGCTTACTTTGACCAATTCATCTAAAGTAGGCCTTCGAAGCAACCCCACAGCACCCTGATCTTCATCGAGAGGATAGTCCAAGTTTTGAAACCTGAAGAGAAGCGAGGTGTCGATGACTCTCGCATGTTGCATCTTCAGAGCTGTAAATTAAGAGGGGTTAGAAACTACGAAACAAGAAAAACAGAAATCAACTGAAGAAACATACCTTCTAGATGCAAGTGCAAATCGTGACCTACCAAGACAGTATCAAGAGAAAGTGACGTACGCAATATTTCCTGCGAGCATAAACTTTAAATTAGGGACCATTTTATTTGAAGAAAAGATACAATATACCTTTTTCACAGATTACCTGCACTTGTGCAACTGAATAAGCTTCCTCTCCTTCAATATCTTCAGCAACGAGTCCAGTAAGCTCGGTCTTGTAGTCAATAACGTGTTTGTCCATGTCCAGTTCCACAAATGAATCAAGAATCACCTTATTATTCATGAATCAAGGGATTAGACACAATCACTGTGAAAACAAAAACAAAAAAAAACAAAAAACAAAAAAGAGATAAAAATGCAATGTGAAGATACGTTTGTGAGAGTCGCATCGCCCTGAAGAATCCTTCTTAAAGCACACACCCTAACAGCCGCTAGGCTGCCATCGTCACAACCAACAAGGTCAGTGCTGAGATAGATTATGTCGGCATGGACACTCAGATGCCTCGGTCTGGGCAGGCTATTACCGGCCCGAATTAAAAGCCAATCCTGTAAGAAAAAAAAAAGGAAAGAAGATTATATTCTCTCATAAAAGAAGACCAGTAACACTGTATAAATCGCTTACAAACCTGGGCGGTAGGAGGGACCAGATAGTTAAATGGGAACTCGGGGTGCGTAAGAGTCAACCCAACTAGTTTGGATACAAGTAGTTGCTCCTCAAAAGGTTCCCAATCAGGGTCAGGATAGTAGATAGGATCTCTTCCCCGAACGAAGTAGTCAAATTCAACCCTCATGGGATTCAAAAACCTCGCTAGGACCTTGAAAACCAACAAACAAAACGAGGTATTAACAAGTGAACGAATCACACAACAAATCACACAAACGTACGTACCCTCAAGCCCCCATCCAGATCAATATTCATAATGAAATCATGAATGGTGGAGGAATTTCGAGAGTCTGGAGAGGTGACTATGTGTCCAAACTCTCCATCTGTATCCTCGAGAAACTCATACCAGGATCTGCTGTTCCCTGACAAACGATGAGCGAGAACAAATCGCATCAGGTCTTCGAGCGTCTACAAAGGAAGAGAAAATTAGATTATTACCCCAAAATATAACCATCGAATAATTAATAATTAGATTATTACCTCTCTATCCATACGGTGAAGAATCTGGCTGATAATCAACCTGACACGTTGAATCATCAACGCCTGACGTTGAATATCCTCCTCGTCCATGACCAAGTGATTTGAAAGAGAGAGATTCAGAATCGATGGCGGCAGAGCACTTTTGTTCGGAGAGAGAGAGATGAATGAAAGACACTGACCTAGAATCGTCTGCTTTTTTTTTTTTCTTAATTATGTCTATGGGCCCAAATAATTATAAAACCCATTTAGTGACTAAAGGGTAAAAACCCAACCCAAAAGGACAGTGATTCCAACGGGTGTAATGTCACCATTCAACTAGCATTATCATGTTACAGAATATTACCTTTTAGTCATGTGCTGCTACCAATGACAGTTTAAGAAACCATTAGAAAATATATATCTATATCTATATATATATATATATATATATATATCTTAGGTAGAATCAGACCGAATAGGACCATCTCTAATGGTGTATTTAGGAAGGTTTTATCTCATGATTTTATCTAACTACATGCTCAAAACTAAATCAAAAAGAGAAAAAAAAATAAAAAGATATGGTTTTAAAAATGGAACTTTTAGAACCAACTCTAAGTTAATACGTGTGACTTGCTGATTGGTTAGTATTTTTTTAAAAAAATTAACACCCAATTTTTTTTCTTTCTCTTTTATTTCGTCGAAGAATAATCAATCTCCAATCCCCCAGCTCTTCCCCAAATCGAGAGTACGAGACCTGAGTGTTAGTCGGGAGAGGTATCGGGTTTAGACATGACTGATCCATGCGATAAACAATCAAGAGAAGGGAGGCGGTGGAGGAGAAACTTATGATCCATGCGAGAAACAATCAAGCCAAAAATCGGAAAGATTATGCGAGCACGTATCATATTACACAATATGATAGTGGAAGACGAACGAGATGGGTACACTAAATTTGATGTATCAAAATTCCCACTAGTAGAATCAAACAGAAGTACACATGTGGATTTCATGTATTCTAAAGATATGCCTTCAAATACTAGCCATTTGATGGCAATTCAAACTCGACTTCGTGATCGCAACATACATGAACAATTGAAAAGTGATTCGGTTGAGCATATATGACGTATATTTGGTACAAGGTAAAATGACTATTAATCGTTTTGTTTTGTTTATGATTTCTCAATCTATGTTATATGTTTTTATGTTAAGTTAATTTAAATTTTATGTAATTCAATAATTATAAGTTTTTTTAATTATAGAGTGTGACGCAAGTAATCTATTGTTACAAGTTTTCAAAATTTTGAAACTTAGAACCTTTAATTGGTTCTATCATTAGAGGAGTTAAAACTAAAAAAAAATATCTAAAACTTTTAACTTGATTATTTTTAATTAAAAATTGATTTAGAACTCTAACGAACTTACAAACAATCACATGTCAAAAGTATTTAATGTATACATAAAAAAATGAAAAGAAAGGGTATGAATGGTGACCAAGAAAAGAAAAGGAATAATGCATTCCCTAATATTCCTAAAAAGATTTACCATTTATAAGGAATAGTTTTTCCTTTCCATTCCTTCTCATTCCTTTTATTATAGATAAATATAGAATAATATTGTTCCTTACTAAATATGATAAGGAATAATGATTTGTCGTCATTCCTAGAATTTTATTCATGTAAGTTACTTATCTGTTCGTTCTTTATATTCATGCGATGGTTACCAATTAGACCCAAAGTCTAGTTCCTTCATTACAATTTCCGTATGGTCACTAACAAAGTCTACTTCCTTCATTACAAGGTGGCGCAGCGTAATGTTCGTAGCAGCGTAATGTTCGTAGTTCAGCTCAATCTAGGGATTTAGGTTAAATCTCTACATACCTGATTTCTTGAATTAATGAATTGAATCGAATCAATGCAAGGCTCTTGTATTTGATGAATTTAATCGAATCAACACAAGGCTTAAGAAAAACTCTTGAATTAATAACTTTCAAAAACTGATTATCAAAGCTAACTTACAATCCTTTAAATAGGGCTTAAGAGACGGTTTATAATAACCTAATTTTTTTTTTAAAAAAAAGGAAAACTAATAAAAGGAAATTATAAACAGAAAAAGAAAAATTGTTTTCTCTAAACTCGTTAACACACTATTAAAACTATGAGAAAAATTATAAGTAAAACTTTAAAACTTTTCTTTTTATATAAAAATTAGATACCGATACGTAGAACTGGGCATTTTATCAGTTAAATTTTGATTCGATTTGTTATTCGATTCGATTCGATCCGAAAAAATCTGGATATCCGTAAGTCTTCGAAGCAAAGCAAATATTAAAAATCAATATCCATTAAAAACGAAAGAAATCTCAAATACTAAAAAAAATAGAGGCGGATATCCGATCTGCTCCGACTTTTATACAAATACATGTATATTTACAATAAAATATAATGTTAAATGTATATTTATAGAATTTTTGTTATGAAATATAATGTTTGTTATTTATAAAATACAAATAAAGTATTAAATTAAGAAAAGAATATAAATTTTTCTTCTAAAACTATAATTTTCTAAAACCTTGTGTTTTATCAAAAAAAAAAAAAATCATTGTGAAATAGAATGGAACATATAGTTTCATTAATTTTCACTTGTGTATGGGACAGAGAGAGAGAGAGATCTCTTGTGTATGGTGGGCTCATGGTCTCTTTGAGATCTTGAGATTGTAACTCTTTCATATCAATAGTATTTCGATAGCTCGTGCTCTATCACAACTTCCATGTGTTAAGTAATTAGTTCACGTGGGAAACAAAAAAAAATAAACGATTCACGGGATGAATTTCACTGAGTTGAGAGTAATACTGGACAGAGAGCGAAAAACAAGCAAAATTCACATAACTAAATTAAACCAAGAAACCAACTGCCTGTCGGATATGTAGAAAAAGAAAAAAAAAAAAACCGTTTAATCAAAACTCAAAAGGTGTGAAAAATGTCTTACACTATGCTATATAGGAAAAGCGTGATGAAATTGTGGCTTACTTCATCAGTAGCCTCTGCTCTAATTAACATGAGCAGCTTGCTTGGTATGCAAGATAACGGCAAAATATATATTAATCATCTTACTTTTACAAGCTAAATAATATTAAAAATATCAGACAATACTTAAAACTAAATAAAGCAAACAGAAAAGGAAAACAAGAGACTTAAACTAAATAAAGCAAACAGAAAAGGAAAACAAAAGAAAGAAGATTAATAAGATGATACATAGGATATTATTTTACATCATCATTATCATGCTTTCATCTCTCAAAGTACGTTCACCCTAGCACATTGTGGACAGACAATCGGAAGTCCTCTATCGACGACCCTATTCCACAGATAGACATAGAGGCATCTCTTGTGAAAGAGGTGCCTGCAAATTAGCCCCCCCAAGCTATCATAGTCACTTCCGTCAGCACAAAATTCATCCCAACAGATATTGCATTCTGTGTTACTAAACCCGGATGATGCAACCACCTCAGGCAAATGCCAAGGTCGCCAAAATGAAGACTCCCAATCTCTCGTTTCCCTACGAACATACTCTCTGCCAAAGGCTTGGTAACCTTCGAGCTGGAAAGGCCTACTTAACACCTCAGCTGATATTTTAGTGTAGCAGTAATCGCTGAGACACCTCGCCAGATTTGACCAATTAGTATGATCAGGCTGATTTGTTGACGCCCGCACTGTCCATGAATTTGTGGTCCACACAGCTGGTCGTCCATCAATCGCATCTTCAAGATCTTCTTGTGATGTTAGAGCATCTTCAGATAAACGTGTCTGGTGACAGTATAACTCACCTCCCTCCACGGCAAAGTGTATGATCAAGTCCGGCAGTCCATTTTGTCTGCTTAGAGTTCTTTCGAACTCTTTTCCTGTAATCTTGAGTCTGGGGCGTCTTCGGGGAAGAGGCTCGATCTTGTGAAAATATGCCTCCACCACATTGCTCACTTCAAAACCACTCCTCGACATCTGACAAAAAAATACAAATCACAATTGTAAGATGCTCAAACGATTGTAGAAACAACAAAAAAAAAAAATTATTATAATCTTACCGTACCTTTAGAACTAAACTTCTGGAAGATGGGAGTTTGTATTTTTTTGTAGGCTGAAGAACATACAATTATGGATCTTTTTATAGGCTGAGAATATACAAATAATTCGTTGGGAAATGTATTTAATTCGGGTCGTTGGGAGTTGTATGGGTAGTTGGGACATTGAATTTAACTTGTTGCAGATACTCTCACCATGTATAAAGTTTTTAAAGGAATTCTCTTTTTCTTCTTTTTTTTTTTCTCCGCATCATAAATAATGTAATCATTGTACGTGCATGAGAAAAGACATAAGAAACACATATAAAAAATATATCTTTAACTAAATATTTACATAAGATATTTAATTGTTGAACCAATGAGGCCTTGTTAGTGGTAGTTGTTGACCCATCACATAGAAACAGTCACACATTTTGGATAGCTATTAAACATATCATTTTCTTAAACGTGAGAGATTGAGATGCATGTAACATAAACTTTTATTTGCTAGGGTCTATGATGTACTTGATCACACTCTCGACTTGTTTCTTGAGTCTTGACCACACTTCACCTAGCTATTTTCCGTAAACGTTGACGCAAGTAGAATATTTTTGAGAAACTCACAACACTTAAACCACTGATGATGCTCTTAGGGAAGTTTGACTTGTCATCTTACGAAATTATATAGGGTATCAATTTTTTTTTGTTCGTTATGGTCACATCCGTGTTTTGTTCGCTATGTTCGTTGACTAATCATATGACTTCTTGGGATTAGCCCATTAATTATTCCAATGATGTGACCTATTTATCAAATTTGGGATAAGAGCCCATTTGTTATTCTAATAGTGTGATCTATTTGCCAAACTTCTTTTATATTGCACCTATTAACAGTGAAAATTCCTCACATAATTTCTTTCCATAAAAATAATAATAAAAAAAAATGATAATAAAAATATAAAAGACGTTTCGTCAGGAGAAAACGTTTAAGTTTTGGGAAAAACTGTTATTATGGATGTCACATAGAGAATACTCCATCTTCTATTGTTTTAAAATTTTAAGATAATAATATAATATAATATAGATGAGATATTCTTACTAGAGAATTTACCACTAATGGTGTTCTAACCCGTAGACAACCTCCCATTTATTTTTTGACTAAATGTTTCCACCAATTTTATAGGCTAAAGAACATGCAATTACGGATTCTTTTATAGGCTGAGAACATAGTACATACAAATGCTTTGTTGGGAAATGTATTTAATTCGGGTAGTTGGACGTTGTATGGGTAGCTGAGACATTGAATTTAACTTCTTGCAGATATTCTCACCATGTATAAAGTTTTAAAGGAATTCTCCTTTTTTTTCTTTTTTTCTCTCGGTATCATAAACCTTTTAGAAAATCTCGAGTTCTCCTTTCATAACTGTAGAAGCTATTTTACATTATATTATTTAGTGTTTACACGCACGAGAAATAATTATAATAATTTTAAAGTTGAAAACAAGAAATTTTAAAAGATTTACCTTCTACATATACTACTTAAGAACATAAATAATGTAATCATGTGTACGTGCATAAAAAAAAAGAAACAAAGACATATATTTTTTTAGAGGAATAATCGAAGATAGATTTAAAAAAGTTTTGTTCTTAAAACAATATTTACAGATTTTTTTTTAAAAAAAAGAAATAAATTTTATTAAAAAATATAAATATACATTTATATCATTTGAACTAACTAATTTATATTTAGGGTTTAGAGTTATGGAGTAAGTTTTGGAGGTAAGGTTTAAAATTAAAATTTTCAAAATAATAAAGTTTATTTTAATCATTTTTTTCATAATATCTATTTTTGTGACAAAAATTTAAAAAAAAAAATTTATTTGAAAGATTGGCTTTATATTTTATCTTTTTTTTTCTAGAATTTTTTTCCACGTATGAGAGCATGGATGAAATTGCATTTCTAAAAATATATGTATATTTAGAATAAAATAAAAATGATTTTATCCTATATATGTGCATTATTGCCTTTTGTTTCGTCTGTGAATAAAACAACTTACAAGCTAAGGATTGTCTGTGAATACTAACAAAATTTATTTGTTCCATGAGCTCATTGATCCATCTCAACCTCATAGATGTCAGTTTCAGAGAAAGAAGTTGATCATGTAAATGTGTTAAAAGGGTTTCAACTCAGAATACAGTCTGAAAATACAAGAAATTAAAGACCATATGGAATCAAAGTTTTCTCTAAACTCGTTAACAAAATATTAAAATTACTAGAAAAATTGTAAGTTAAACTTTTAAAACTTTTAATTTTATATAAAAACTAGATTTTGGGTTGTCCTTTCAAAAAACGGATATATTTTTTGTTTTAGTTTATTTTTTATATTTGTACTTTTTGTTGAGTTGAGGCAAAAAATTAAAAAAAAAATAGTTGAGTCGATTCAATTCGGTTGAGCTATATACTAATAAGCCATGACCCGAAAATGTTCTGATAACCGGTCTGGTTTAAAAAATATTGGTTTACTTTAAAACAACAACCAAACACCCCTCGTAGTAGTAGCTCTCCGAAGGTGGTAAAGTAAAATAGGCAAGGAATACAATCGGAAACGTTATGTTTCACTCTTCCCTCTCGCGATTCTCTTCAAAACGGTCTCTCTGAAAAACAATCCAAAATTGAAATTGAGAACCCTAGAAATCATAGTCTTCGTCAATCACCATAGGTTCATCTTCCTCGCTATTTCACCATTTTAACCACCCGCGAAGAAACTTCAAAATCCATGTCCGGGTCCCTGATCCCCAGATCGAATCCGGATCGAGTCTCATCTCCGACGAGCTCCAAATCGGTGACGCAGACGGTGAACGGCTCGCATCAATTCGTGATACAAGGGTACAGGTTAGCGAAAGGGGTGGGCGTGGGGAAACACATCGCGAGCGATAACTTCTCCGTCGGAGGATATCAGTGGGGGATCTTCTTCTACCCGGACGGTAAGAACCCCGAGGATAACTCGGCGTACGTATCGGTCTTCGTCGCGTTGGCTAGCGAAGGCAGCGAAGTCAGGGCGCTTTTCGAGCTTGCTCTCGTTGACCAAAGTGGAAAGGGGAATCATAAGGTTCATAGCCATTTCGAGAGGTCGCTTGATAGTGGGCCTTACACTCTTAAATACAAAGGAAGCATGTGGTATGGTTATCACTCGCTGATTACGGTTCCAAGTTTAGCTTTGATTACGATCGATTGTTAAAGTTTCTAATTTAGCTTGATTAGCTTATATAGCTGCACCTTTGTGATTGAATTATATGGTAGCCAGACGAAGAAGATGTGAAATTGATCACATGAGTTATCATATACTACATCGTGTGATGAGTTTCAATTGCGCTATTGTGGAAATTTGGGCTTGCTTGGAGTTTACATAGCTGCTGGATGTAGTTAGAACTCGTGAAATTCTAAGTAGAAATCCAAATTTGAACTCTTTTAGTGATGTGGGTTCTTGCCACCGTTGCAAATCTTGTTTTTGAGAACAGTATTGTGGCAAAAACAAAGTTGGGTGGTTTTATGTTCATGTTTGAAAGGAAATTGAATGGGAAAGTCTATTATTTCTAAAGCGTTTAAGCTGACTAAATTGTCTGAGTGTATTTAGACATAGTCTTAGGTTAGTTTTGACTGGGAATGTTTACTTAATTTCATTGGAGATTGTGTCTTCTATTCTTCCAATCTGTTTTTTTTAAAAAATAGATTTAATTGATCTCTTGCTTACGATCTGCTAACTCGAGCTCCACTGATTCTCTTTTCTTCTTACTCGTTTGAATAGGGGCTACAAGCGTTTCTCAGGACGTACTCAGCTTGAGACATCTGACTTTCTCAAAGACAACTGCCTGATAATCAACTGTACGGTTGGAGTTGTGGTTTCGGAGGTACAGTTCCCACGGTTACACTCTTTTCGTGTTCCTTATTCAGAACTTGGATCTCATTTTGGAGTCTTACTAGATAGCATGGAAGGTTCTGATGTTACTTTTGAGTCTTTGACATTGCTGGCGAGAAGTTTCAAGCTCATAAATTAGTACTTGCAGCTCGATCTCCATTTTTCAAATCTAAGTTTTTCAATGAGCCTGAAGCAAGCAATACAGAGGTTACGATCAACGATCTGGAACCGAAAGTTTTTAAGGTACATGATTATGTTTTTTTTTTTTTAACTTGTTTCCGTTTGTTCTAATCATACATGTATTTGTGCTCTGTAACTTCCAGGCTTTGCTACAATTCATGTATGAAGATTCTCTTCCGGAAGATGTAGAGCCTGTGACAACTCATACATTTGAGACCTCATAAAGCTGCCTGAAATATACGAGACATTGATTGTAAAGCTTTTAGCAGCTGCGGACAAGTATGACCTCAGTAGGCTCAGGTTGTTGTGTGAATCTCACATCTGCAAAGGTGTATCAGTAAAGTCCGTAGCCAAGATCTTAGCATTGGCTGACAGATATAAAGCTACAGAACTAAAGGGCGTTTGCCTAAAATTCACTGCCGAGAACCTAGCAGGTATGCTTCAGTCTTCTTTTTTTTTTTGTTCAATTAGCAGGTATGCTTCTAAAAAATGCACTTACCGGTGGACAATCTTGTTTACGGTTTAACTGTGTGTTTGATCTTATGGAAACGGAAACCAAATAGAATCTTTGCAATTCGGTTTAGTTCAGTTTAGTTTCATGCGATTTAAGTATGAATTTGGTTCAGCTTTAGATCAGTATTATACGGTTTGGTTTTCTTCGGTAGTAGTAGTACAGTATCAGTTTAACTGTGTGTTTGATCTTATGGAAACGGAAACCAAATAGAATCTTTGCAATTCGGTTTAGTTCAGTTTGGTTTCATGCTATTTAAGTATGAATTTGGTTCAGCTTTAGATCAGTATTATACGGTTTAGTTTGCTTCGGTAGTAGTAGTACAGTATCAGTTTTTGTTCGACTTTCCATATTGGGATTCAAACTAATAAACCAATCGGGGTTTATAAACACACTACATTTCAGTTTACGCATTTTGGTTTGGTTTTTGTTTTTATGTCCACCACTAGTATGCATATCAAAGTGTATAATCGATCTTCTGTTATAATACTTAAGAACATAAATAATGTAATCATGTGTACGTGCATATAAGAACAGAAACAAAGACATAAGAAACACATATAAAAATATATCTTTAACTAAATATTTACATAAGATATTTAATTTTTGAACCAATGAGGCCTAGTTAGTGGTAGTTGTTGACCCACCAGATAGAAACAGTCACACATTTCGGATTAACTATTAAACATCATTTTCTTAAACGTGAGAGATTGAGATGCATGTAACATAACTTTTATTTGCTAGGGTCTATGATGTACTTGATCACACTCTCGACTTGTTTCTTGAGTCTTGACCACACTTCACCTAGCTATTTTCCGTAAACGTTGACGTAAAGTAGAATATTTTTTAGAGACTCACAATGCTCTTAGGGAAGTTTGACTTGTCATCTTACGAAATTATATAGGGTATCAATTTTTTTGTTCGTTATGGTCACATCCGTGTTTTTGTTCGCTATGTTCGTTGACTAATCATATGACCTCTTGGGATTAGCCCATTGATTATTCCAATGATGTGACCTATTTATCAAATTTGGGATAGAAAGATAGATATCTCTGTTAGAATAGAATATTCTATTAGTAGATAAGATACAATATTTTGTAGATTTTGTATTTACGATTATTATGTAACAACTCTGGCTATATATGCCGTGTGAATAGAACGGCATTCCTCAAGTGAGATTTACCAACTTTCATGGTATATCAGAGCATATGGCTCTCTCAATTATTTCTTTTTTTTTTTCGATTAACTTTTTCCTCTGCCTCTTTCGATTTCTTCTTCTTCTTCTTCTTCTGTTTCCATGGCGGCTCCTCAGGCGCAAATCGATAGGGCTTTTGGTGTCACCAACATCAAATCTCACATTCCTATCATCCTTGATCTTCATGACCTTAACTACGATGTCTGGCGTGAACTCTTCCACACGCATTGTCTTACTTTTGATGTTTCTAGACACATTGACGGTACTTCTCTTCCCACTGACGACAATGATGTAGCGACAATCTTCAGTCCTAATACTCGACGCTCCACCTCAGGTTATTGTGTATACTTATGCCTGAATCTCGTGTCTTGGTCGTCAAAGCGACAATCTTCAGTCTCACGATCCAACGCCGAGGTTGAGTATAAAGGAGTTGCAAATGCGGTCGCTGAGCTTACTTGGATACGCAACTTACTACTTGAACTCCATCATCCTCTCTCCAAAGCTTCTATTGTTTACTGTGACAACATCAGTTTGGTGTATCTAGCTCATAATCCAATACGCCATCAGAGAACGAAACATGTGGAGATAGACTTACACTTTGTTCGCGAAAAGGTTGCTCTCGGTCATGTCAAAGTTATGTTCGTCTCCTCCTCTCTGCAATTTGCAGACATTTTTTACGAAGAGCTTTTCCACAAGCTTGTTCAACGACTTCAGGTCCAGCCTCACCGTTCAACCACCACGATTCGACTGCAGGAAGATGTTAGAATAAAATATTACGTTAGTAGATAAGATACAATCTTTTGTAGATTTTGTAGTTACAATTATTATGTGTCAACTGTGGCTATATATGCCGTGTGAATAGAACGACACTCGTCAAGCGAGATTTACCAACTTTCAGTCACGTAATTACGCACAAATAAACCTAATCGTCGAACGAACCAATGGGGCCTAGTTATTATTGGTCATCCAAGAGGGCCTAGTTAGGGGGCCTATATGTTGACCCATCAGAGAGAATCAATCAAACATATGATATATTTGCATGTCAGATTCATATGTGGTAATGGCGTCGCATAAATCGAAAGCAATGTGCTATGGGGTTGGTAAATAAAGTGTTAAACCGGTTAGGAGTTGCAATGTTTTTTTTTTTTTTTTGGTGCCCTTTTTGGTAACAAAATTATGGAATATATAGTGAATAAAATAACAGTAAATATCCAGCATAAGAACTATATATTATGTATTACTTTTGGGACAGTGGGTTTAATTGTTTTGTTTTGTTTTGTTTGTTAACTGATTTAAGTTTCGCGATCAAAATACAAATGAATTATGTGATGACAATCGACTACATTATGAGATGTGAAATCGTTAACTATCCTTGACCAGAAAAAAAAAGGTATATACTTTGTATTCGATTGTGTCAGTTAGGCCTGACACATATACGGCCCAATAAAATGATACATACAAAAAGGGCCTATTTGTTGACCCATCAGATATAGTTGCATGTCAGATTCATATATGTGTAATGGCATAAGTTAATCATAATGAGCTTTGGGGATGGTAAATAAAGTGTTAAACCGGTTGGGAGTTGCAATGGTTTGTGTGGGCTTTTTGGTTATGAAATATATAGAAAATAAAACAAACAGTAAATATCCAGATTGATTCAGTTGTGGAGTAGATAAAAAGAAAATACATATAGAGAGACATAGATAGATAGGTTATCAGGTGGATTTGTCGACAGAGTGATGATTCCATCTCTTAAAACCAACCTACTGCTACTGGAGACATCATACAAAGGAGGCATATATATCGGCAATCTTCCAAAGAAGTGTCAGCCCTCCGTATGTGCCCCATGGTCTATCACCTGCTGCATCCATTGGGGCTACAGTGTTGTTGTTCCTCTGTAAGGAGAAACGAAAAAACATCAAAGAGGTAGTAGAGCAACATTTTTTCCAAAAAAAAAAAAACAATTACCTGCAGCATCGTTTCTCAAGACATCCAAAGGACGCATTCCACGAATGAAGCAATTTTCAACAATTCTCCTGACTCGTCTGAGAGCTGTGAAAGAACCCATTGCGGCAACAGTGTTTCCCTGTAGAGACAAGAAAACATCAAGGTAGAGAAACATTTGCAAATTGGAATAAAGAGAGGAAGGGAGAGAGGACAAAATACCTGAACCCGAATAAAACAGTTGGTTGATGTTTCCAGCGCCTGCATGCAAGCAAATCAAGACTCAGGAACAACAAACACTACACTCATTGATTAATCAAATCAATTACAGGACACACACCCTTAGGGAAGAAGACTTATAACCCAAAAACCGAATCCTTCTTACTAGAAACTCCTCCTGCAAAGATAAAAAAAAAAAAAAAAAAAAAAGTCTTTTTATAAATTCTACACATAGAGAGTCTGCTGTAATATCATATCAGTATACCTTTGATCGAACCAAAGGTCCGACATTGATGATATCATAAGCCATGTCGTCTTCGAGAATCTTGAGTGCCTGACGAGAAGGGACGCTTCTGGAGAGAAGCCTAAGCAAGTCTCTAGCTTTGACGATGATGTAGGGATCTCTCGTCTTCTTGGTCGTTGAAACAGTCATATAACGTTCAACCAGGTTGAGCTCGCAGGAGACGCCGTGTTCCTTGAGAGCGGACTTGACTCTGGGCCAACACTTGAGAAGATACTTCTCTCTGCGTCGAGGATACACTCTGGAGAAGGAGCTGACTTCCAGCATACCACTCGGGTTCCATGCCGGATCGAACTTTTTCTCCACTGCCCAACGTTCCAAACAACGCTCCAAGTCTGGGTCATCGTCCCATGGCTTCGGCTTCTTCTGTTTACCTTTCTTCTCTCTCTCTAGATTCTCCATTGACACAGATATCAGAGAAATAGACTCGACCGCTCGCTTCAAGCTTCTCTTTTATCCTCCCCCACCTAGGGTTTCCCATTCATATGGGTTATCAATTAATAATCATGGCCCAAGCCCACGTTCCCTCCCTCCTCATCATTATTATTAGTTTATTATTTTCAAAAATGTTATTATTTCCAAAACAATATTAAAAACGAAATTAATATGACATATATAATTTAAACTAACAAAAAAATATTAACATTTTAAATCTTGCTTTAAAAAATGCTAATTATAATAGTAAAATGGAAAATCAAAAATAAAAATAGTAATATTAACAAAACAAATACGTTTTCTTAGGTATAGCATATCCAAAATATATTTTATACCAAAATAAATTGAAACTTTTATGTAATAATAGTAAAATTAACAAATAAAACAATATAAAAACAATTACAATAAATTAAAAAAGTTATAATTACTTATAAGTTAAACTAAAAAAAATAAATATTAGCATTTAACAACTTACTTAAAAAATGCTAATTATTATCGCAAAACAATAATATTAACAAAAAGTCGTCTTCATTCTAAAATACATTTTATTTTGGATAAATTAATGTTTAAGTAACAAAAAACAAAAAAATCTAAAATCATTTAAAATGTATAAAACAATAAATTTATTGAGGATATCCACATAGGATTTAAGTCTACCAATCATATTATGACAAATCATCAATTTAATTTATTATTTTTAAATTTTTTTATTATTCCAAAAATATTTTTTAAAAACGAATTTAATTTGACATATATAAATTAAACTAACAAAACAAATATTAACATTTACATTACTTAAAAAAATGCTAACTATTATAGTAAAATGGAAATTTCAAAATAAAAATAGCAATATTAACAAAGAAATACATTTTCTTTGCTATAGTAGATCAAAAATACATTTATACCAAAAATTAAATGGAAATTAATGTGATAATAGTTAAATAAACAAATACAAACATATATAAAAATATAATAAATTAATTAAATTACTATTAGTACTTATAACTTAAACTAACAAAAATAAATATAAATATTAAACAACTTACTTAAATTTTTTAACTATTATAATAAAATAGAAAATCCAAACAATAATATTAACAAAAATAAATCATCTTCTTACATACAATAAATCAAAAATATATTTTATTCCAAAATAAAATGATAAATTAATGTTAAAGTAACAAAAACAAAAAAAAATTAAAACATTTAAAATGTTTAAAACAAGAAACTTTCTACTATAGAAAGAATTGGTGTGATTATAAAAATGAATTTAAATGTTATTTTTGAATAACAAAATTAATATAACATGTTTAACTTAAACTAACAAAATAGGTATTAACATTTGACAACTTACTAAAGAAATGCTAAGTATTAAAGTAAAATGAAAAATAAAAATAAAATAGTAATATTAACAACAAATACACTTTCCTAGGTATAATAAATCTAAAATACACTTTATATCAAAATAAAATGGGAAATTAAGGTTAAAATTGCTAAATTAAAAAACACAAAAATCTTAAAACATATAAAATAAAATAAAATGGAAATTCAATCTTGAAATAATTAAATTTACAAATACAAAAAATCTAAAAACATTTACAACAAATTAAAAATATTACTATTACATATAACTTAACTAACAAAATAAATATTAACATTTAACAACTTACTTAAGAATTCTAAATATTAAAGTAAAATAGAAAATAAAAGCAAAACAATAATAATAACCAAAAAATGTTGCCTTCTTTGGTAAAATAAATCCAAATTTAATTTTATCCCTAAATAAAATGATAAATTAATATTAAAATAATGAAAATAACAGAAACACAAAAAAAAAATTAAAACATTTAAAATGTATAAAAAAAAAACAAAATTCTACTATATTAAGTGATGGTGTGATTATAAGAAATTGTTTAAACTTTCCAATATCATTAAAGTAATCAAATGTTAATATGTTTTGAAAAACGAAATTAATATTACATATTAAACTAACAAAATAAATATTAACATTTGACAGCTTACTTAAAAAATGCTAAGTGTTAAAGTAAAATTGAAAATAAAAAGAAAATAGTAATATTAACAAAAAAATCACATCATAGGTATAACAAATCTAAAATATATTTTATACAAAAATAAATGTTAAACTACTTATATTTTAAATTAAAAAACACAGTAAAAATCTTCAAATATTTTTACAATAAAATAGAATGAAACTAATATTATATATAACTAAAATTAACAAGAAAAAGATTAAACTTGAAAACTTACTTAAAAATGATTACTATAATAATAAAATGGAAAAGCAAAAGAAACACAATAATATTAAAACGTCCTCAGTTAAAAAAAAACACAAATTATCGAACGTAAACCAAAATAACAGAGCAATGCTATGTATATTTAATCTACTAAATTAAAGTCCTATTTTATTTTATTTTATCTACAGTAGAAAAAATCATAATAGGGTCTCATTGCATTAATTAATTAATATGATTTATTTAATTATTTCCATTAATCATTCATAATCGGTTTCCCAGGTTTCATTAACACCTGAGCAAAATTTATATTTGAAATCTTCTCAGTTCCATCTGTATATCAGACTAAACACTCTCAACTGTTGAGCTAGTTGAGAAATCAAACAGTAGAGTTGGGTAAAATACTTCAGAAAACATAGAAGCCAACTCTTTTCTTTTAAGAAGAGAGGGAAATAAACTTCACGAAGATGATTGAGGAAACTAAGACTGCTTACTTACCTTGCTGAAATGTACTTTCCCTTTCTCTTGAGCAATGGCTTGACTGTCTCCCATTGAAACACCACCCGAAGTTAAAATAATATCCTCTCAAGCTCCTTTCTATCATCTCTAAAGATTCCGAGGTCAACAACTTTGCATTGCTGCTGCATCATTGCTGCCACTAACATTGCTCGATTTGAGTCCCTAATCTGCAGAGAGCCCATTGTTTAGCCACTAAGGTAATATTAGGGTCCAATATTTCTGATGAAATTGCATGCATCAATAATCTGCATTCTGTATAATACCTGACCACGACCTAAAGTCCCAGCTGTCGGCTCGACAAGTTCATCCCCAGTAGAGAGAACAGCAACTGTTGGCATAGGATATAGCTAAACGGAAGTTTAATTTTTCTGTTTTGGACAGAGCTTCTTGTAAATTTGTTAATATAAAAACTGATATACAGCAGCAATGCCTTCACCAAGGTAACTCCGGCACTTGCTAGCAAGCCAATTTCTGAGGCACCAATCCTTTCTCCAGTTTTTACTACAGTTGCATCTTTCTCAATGTCACAACCCTAGGCATATAAGTTGAATGAATCATGTGGAATCCTCAAACAAGACAAACAATAATCAAAAATAAAATGATTCCAATCAGCTAAAAAACTGTCATTTCAAATACATTTTAGGTTTGACCGTAAATTAAACTTAGAACAATAAATGGCAGTCCACTAAAGAGAACAGTATGAACTACAACTATTCAGCAAACAGTCATAGATAAAGGAAACCAAAGATATCAACGGAAAAGAAGGAAACATACCACTCTACGGATGTCAGTGCCTTTCTTGGTTTGAATCAGTATTTTTACTCTTTTTGATTCAGTTGAGACGTCTCCAATTACTTCAGTGTCCTCGACTTGAACAACTGCATCGGCACCATCAGGTATAGGTCCTAAAGCGAAAAAGTATCAAAGATAAAAGGTTAAAACCAAAGGAAAAAAAACAAACAAATGAAGAATATAGTTATCATCAAAGTAAGAGATTTCTCATCGAATGCAATTATACTAACCACCAGTGGTTACATAAGCCACAGTTCCAGGAGTAACAGTGACACCCAGGCCATCATTCCCAGCTCTTCATTCTGTAATCACCGGATTCTGAGCCTGTGATGCCACAGATGCTCCCTTGTGAGGAGTCAATTGTAACTCAGCAGAGAGTATAAAATTTTTGATAACCCACCAGTGAAACTATCAGAAACTGCTCAAATATCCATTGTTTGCAACAACCTCTCTGTTATTGGCCAGCAATGAACCTCTGTATCTGTCCAGCTTGAACTTGAGTGACTCATATTTG
>CAJHQP010007859.1:0-29973 GCA_905132765.1 Moricandia arvensis
CCTCCAAAGGTATATTATTTTCAAGGATTTATACCTTAAGTTGAATACCAGCAACATTGCATCAAACCTTCAAAAGAATATCAAAAATAGGTTTTGGTTGACAGAGTTCATCATCTATTGATTAACAGGAAAAAACTTCACAATGGTCCAACACATAATCTATATAACGTATTTACAAATAGCTATTGCTTCCATCACCTTATAATAAAAGAAACTTTATTGAATGAATGCTCTATATTCTTTTGAGGAAAATAATAAACATTTTCGCCAAATAAAATAAAGTTACATGCTCTATATGCCCTTGAAGAAAATAATAAATATTTTCGCCAAATTTTGGAAGATTAAACCGTGGTCCATCACATAATCTCCATAACTCATCTCTAGTAAACAAATGAACTAAATTTAAGGCTTTTGAGGGTATCCACATCAGACAAAAATAATCAGCTTATCACCATCCATTAAACTACCACGTCACAACATACTATGATTTTTTTTACTTGGGTCAATTTTGGGCCTCTGAATAAGATGAATCAGTTAGTTATTGTTTCGAGACCAAAACCAAACAAATATATCTGATCACATTTTTACCATTTCTTTCTCATAAAAATATGTTCTCTCTCGCCTGACCACATTAGCCTCCTTATTGAGTCACACAAGTTCATGTTCTATTTATATGAAGATTTTCAGCAAACTATGATCTCATGGGTGACCTTTGTGGTAAGCTTGTGAACTGTTCAACACTTCATACTATATTGGTAACATTGGTTGGTAAGCTTGATCCATAGATGTGTGTTCATGTTCATATTATATTTACAATGGCATTTGTTTATTAGTGTTTCTCACATCTATTTATGATGAAAAATCAAAATACTCAAGGAACCTTGCCCTCATCTCAATGGCATCCTCACGTGTTTTCATAGACAACAATGTTCAGCCAACCATTGATTACTTGAACTGGTCAGTGTTTGTAGAAGCAACATTTAAATTCCTGTTAAGTCCAAGTGATATTCAAATTCATCCTCTCTTCAATGACCTTTCTAAATATATTGCTTCCCACGTAACTGCAGAGCTAGATTTTGACTTGACATGGGTCATATTTATTTGAGATATGTTAAAAAGATATACAATTAAGACTTGAACTTAAGACATGTGAGTCAAAAGAAGAGTTTTGGACCAATTCACCACAATAATAACTGTGCAAATAAACCTAAAAACTAAATCATATACATTTCATATGGGTCACTTGGCACCCTTGCTTTTAATGTAGCTCCGCCACTGTTCCCACATTGTATTAGGTTGGGCTCTAACCATGAGATCGCTAATCTGATGAATGCGGTGGAGGTCACAAGGGTCGAGAAAAAAATTGATGATTGCATGCAGCGATTGTAAAACAAAGGCCATTAGAGGCCCTTCTTCATTGATGTGCCCAAAATGTGGCAACACTAATGTATCCAGTGTTGCAAAGTATAAATCTGACCTCAATAATCACGTAAACGTTTTTCTGGAATTAAATTTTTCTATCTCTTAATAACTGGTACTGTGCTAAGATCTCCGTATACGATAAGAAAGACAATGCAGTTTTTATGCTACTAGGCGATGCAAGTCGTGAATTGACTGGGAAGCATGCCTCTGAATTGGTTGAGAAATACTTTGTGGTCACTTTCCATCAGAAAATTCAAATCCCTCAGCTCATCAACACCCTCGGTCAAACACACAAGTTCATGGTGAAACTATCTGATCACAATTTCACAGGAAAGGTTCATGCTATTATTGTTACAAAGGTTTTAGCTCCAACAGATAGGCCATATGTCACAGCTCGATAAGAAATCTCAGTTGGAGTTACTAAAGAAGAGAGCCTCCTACCTGGAAATGATGTGGTTGCTGCTTCCACAGTCTGTGTAGACCTTGCTGATGAAGGAAATGAGAGTACCAGCACCAGTGACGGATCACAGAAAGCAAAGCTGGTGAAACATGAAAATAGAGCTCCCATCACTCATCGTAGAGATGGCTAGCTTGCGTAGCAGTCTCATTTATCCTTCTTTAAAAAGTTTAAGCTTTGCCTATGGTTTTTTTCCTGTTTACGATTTTCCATTTTTGTTTTGGTTTAATATTTTTTTGAATAAAGAAAAACTTAGACTCAGGTTTATTAAAGACACATGCCTAATCCCCCGGTGGAAGTACAACCCACAGATGGATTCTCTCATGGATATTCAAATGGGCCGAAAGCAATAACCCACATCCGTGTGGCCAGCAGGGTATGAACCTTGGGATTCCGTACCGGGTTTACCGTATCGGGTTCACCGTTTTAGTTTAATATTTGCAAGCAATTTACTTATTTTGTTAGACCATAGTATCCCCAGTAATGCTTAATGATGTCCAGATTTTTCGATGCGTCTAAAAAGACATAACTCACAAGGATCCAAAATAATGACGGCTCATAATAAGTTTCTCTTATGGTCTAATCACTTCTTCTCATTTTAGTAATTTACCCCACATAACCATCTTCTATTACCAAAAGAAAAACTAAAAAATGTATAAATTAAAACAAAGTGTTCAAAAAATAAGTTTTAAACAAACACTTATAAATGCATTTTCCAAACCCAATAACTTACTAAATAGTTATAATTTAAAAATTTAAGGATATTCATTTTAATTACAGGAATAAATTTTTCAATCATAGACCAAACAAAAAGGCAACCGCATTAACACCTACACGTACACTATAACTGTACATGCAAGACAAAAATAAAAAAAAACAACAAAAACACAAACATAATCTACAATGAGTATTCCTTAGGTTCACTTCGAGTAGGTTCACCAACCAATATTATTTGGTTATTTCATATTTAATATCTTTTAAAAATATAATAATAAGAACTTGTGAATTTATATTATGTTTTAAAAATAAATAAAATTAGTAGTAATTACCAATTTTTGTTTTTAATATTGTTAACATCGTTAGCAAAATACTAAACCTTAAATCCTATATCATAAACTCTAACCATGAATCCTTGGATAAACCCTTAACCCTTGGATAATCCTAAACACTAAACTCTTAATCCTAAACCCTAAACCAAACCCTAAACCATTAGATAAATCATAAACTCCATGTTTAGAATTTGCCCAAAGATTCATGGTTTACATTAGGGTTTAAGGTTATTTTTAGGTTTTAGGGTTTAGGAATAGGTTCAGGGTTTAGGATTTGGCTTAGGGTTTATGATTAAGGGTTTAGTGTTTAGGATTTACCCAAGGATTCAAGGTTTAGGGTTTAGTGTTTAGGATGTAAGGTTTAGTATTTTTTGATGGCGTTAAAATATTATAAAAATTCTTTTTTGTTGGTAATTACTATTATTTTCTATATATTTAAAAACATAATATAAATCAACAAATTCTTATTATTCTGTTTTTTAAAAAAATCTTAAATCTAAAATAACTAAATACTATTAGTTGGTGAACCTATAGGTTCAGCCTAGGGGGTGAACCCAAGAAAAACTCTCAAAAGAATGGACATCAATATCTAACGAAGTTTCTGTTGAACCAATTAAATGCCTTTGGACTTGAATAAAAAGGTGAAGAACAAATTATTTGGGTCTCTACAATTAACAGTCCAAAAATCAGTTATTACGAAGAATTGGAAAGTCTCACATCGACCAAAACAACAAAACTTGAGTAATCAAAATTATCATTTGGAGAATCAAAAGTATTTTGATCAGATTGAAAGTATGTGACGAGCCTCCTGGCGTTGCTCAGGGATATCTTTGAATTTTCAGATGAGTTATTCAAAGCAATGTTTTGGGGATACAAAAGTTATGTTGGGAACTTCATGACACTATTAACTTATTCAACGGTGGGATTGAGATTCCAACGGTTGGTTTGTATTTATTAGATCTTCTTCAATCTCACACAATATAGCTCACCTTAATTTTTAGACTTGATCAGTTTTGGTGGAGACATCAAATGGACAACCAAACAAATCCGAGATAATTTGAAATTCGGTAGAGACATTCTGTACATGCAGAACTAAATTCTCTTGGAAAGTATTTTGATTCGGAATCCGAGATCCTAGTTGAATAATGAAGGTTCAGAACAGCTGGGGAGATGGGAATGTAATCAAGTTAATGTGTATTGACGTATAGTTTCAGCATCAGTTGGAAGTCCCCAGTCCTTTGACTCGATTGTCCTTACTGTATGATGAGAGGGAGTAAAAATCCACTGTGTTATGGATGTCAAAGTCGATGAAGTTCATAAGCATGATCCCTCTATAAAAACAAGGCTGGAGGGGTCGGTCCAAGAAGGGTCTTGGGGGATGTTTGTTTCATCATTTGTCATCTCCATATAGATGATCCATTTACATGATTCATCAAATAATCCATCTAGATATTATTGAGATTGTTTGCTTTTCCATCTAGATGGATCATCTAGATGAATCATCTGAATGGACTTATGTTTGTTTCTTTATCTTCATCTCCATCTAGATGAATTTAATACAAAAATTACTCATATACCCTTGTTTAGATTAAATTATTTTTATTTTGTTACACTATACTATTTTTTATAATTTATCTAAATATAATTATTTTAAAATATAGTTTTGGTAGGAAAACATGTTTTGCGGTTTTGGCGGGAAAAAGCGTTTTGGAGAGAAAACACATTTTTACGGTTTTGGCGGGAAAACACGTTTTTATAATTTTTGCAAGGAAACATGTTTTACGGCTTTGGCGGGAGAACAAATTTTCGCGGGAAAATGCATTTTTTGGTTTTGGCGAGAAAGTACATTTTTGCGTTTTTGGTGGAACAATGTGTTTTTTTGTTTTTGCGGTTTTGGCAGAAATGTGTTTTTTATGATTTTGGCGGAAAATGAGTTTTTTTGCAGTTTTGGCAGAAAAATGCGATTTTGCAATTTCGCGAAAAAAAGTTTTTGTGATTTTGTCATTTTTTGTGAGTAAAAATTATATTAGATTTAGATTTATAGTTTGTGAATTATATCGGGGGGGGGGTATAATAGACATTATACCAATTTGACAGAACCATCTCCATCCAAATGGTTCAATTTGGATCAGTTGGCTGATTTTAAAAATTAAACCTAAATTTTTGAAACCCATCCGGATGAATCATTCAGATGATTTGTAATTTAAAGTCTAAACAAACATAAATCTCATCTTCATCTAGATGGCTTATATGGATGGTGAAACAAATAGGCCCTTGGTTAAATTATCAAACTCGATCTAGGATGTGAAATATAGATCTTGTCTGCAACAGAATTAGATGCATGAGATATGACCTGCAATTGTTCTCTTGAGCTCTATTAGAGTGTGATTCGGTAGCTGGTTTTATTAAAAGATAGAACGTCTCGTAACACTGAGAGAAGATAAAAGTTGAATTATGGTTCAATGGCATCTTAGATCAACAAGAAGAAGTTTTGACTTGAGATTCTCTAGCATGGCCATGAATATTTTTTGGTTTCGTGATTAAGAAAGGAATAAAGGAGAAACATTTTTGTGGAAATAAACCATGCCTAACTGATGAAAACAACAAAAATGAAGCATGATAAAGGAAAAAAAGTAAAAGTGTTTAAGTACTTGTTACAGCAGATACTTGATATTGCTTTAAGTGCTTAATAAGACAGGGATCAAATGCTGATATGGACCACTACGGGTCAAAAAAATCTCATATGGACCTCTTGTTTTTCTATTTAAAAAATAAATTAAAAAAAATTCAAAAACAGGAGGAAAGACCATAAAATCTAAAACTTCAATTTAATTACAAATCCAACCAATGAAGCCCACTAACCCGACCCGAACCAAACCCAAAACCAGACCCAAAATCCGACCCAGATGTGAATCCTGCTTTTTTTTGTTCCTTCTATCTTCTTCATTCTTTTTTTTTTCCATTTTAAAGCAAAATAAAAAAAATTAATCACTTATCAATTTTCATTTTCTTATCTCAAATAAATCCACCTAATCTTTAATCATTTATGATTTATTAGAAATCAAATTTCATCATCTACGTACAAGATTTATATAAATAAGAACATAGAGTATTAATAGTACAACTAGTAAATCTCCAACTAGTGCAACTAGTACAACTAGAACAAGTATAACTTGTACAACTAAAATGAGTATAACCAATATATCTGGTATAACTATAACTCGAAGAACTAATACAACTTTGCAACTAATATGGTGATATTTGGTTTTTGTTTTCAGCATATGAATGATACTAGAAAAAGATGATCTTGAAGCAATGAGACATATTAGTCTAATCTTCCCCGGTTGCATGCGTCAAAATCAATGTATAACTAGAACAACTATAACATGTATAATTACTACAAACTTACAATTATATGATTATTTTAATTTTTGTTTTCAGCGTATGAATGATGTTATAGAAAAGGCTAATGTATAACCTATGAAAATGTTGGTCTAATCTTCCTAAATGTGTCAAAATATATTAATAATTTATTTATATAACATTTGTTTGGATAATGATTTGTTTTACCATTTGTATTAGTTGTATTATTTATGAAAAAACCGTCTTCATGATTTTGTCCCGGAAGCCGAATAAGCCAACTATTGAACCAGAAAAGGTTGTAGTATAAGATCTGGAAGAGTATGCTCCAAAAGATAATGCATAAGCCATCACGAATTCGAAAAGGATGCATATGCATTAACGTTTGTTATTTAGACTACAACAATAATAGTTTAACTGGTACAACTGATTTAACTATAATAGTAAGAATTAGAGTAATCGTAATCATATATACAAGAAGAAAATTGTGAAACTTGCATCTTTGATATAAAAAGATAACATACCTATGTTTGTTGTGTCTACAAATTTGATTTCAAATAGTTTTTGATTCTTATGTTTTCAAATTAGTAAAGTCCACTCATAACACTTTTGATTAAATAAAATATATGTTCATAAATAAGCAGTGAAAAGTGATAATGATATATATAATTTTCATCATTAGTATATATTTGCAAAAACAAGAAAGACTATGCAATGAAGAAGAGAAGAAGAAGAAAGACGCGGCGAAGACAAGAGATGTGGTGAAGAAGAATGAAATCGTGGCGAAGAAGAGGAAGCTCGGTCGTGGTGTCCACGGTGGGTCATCGTCAAATACAACCAAGCGGGCTCGAAACCGTGAGAGAGAAACCACATCTTCTCTGGACCATCAAGGCGGTCTTTACTCGGAACCATCAACACCTTCTCCATCTCAGCCCACTAGTGAGCCCCATAAATCATCAAGTCAATAAAAAAAATTATAAGTATATTGGTATAACTAATACAACAGTTTCAACTACACAATTATATTTAAGAATTTTTAAAATATGATGTACATTTAAAACATAATGCACATTTAAAACAACAATAAATAAAATAAAAAGTAGTTTTACGAGTTTTTTAGTTGTACCAGCTGTATATAGTTGTACTAGTTTTTGCATAGTTGTAATTTAACAGTGAAATTGAAAATATTAGTTGTACCACATAATTAATACAATTACCTCAGTTGTACCACTTATTTATGTTTACATGCCTTTGGTCGGTTGCAATGAAATCATCAATTTGGTAAAACATATTTCATGTATATTTTCCAAAAATGATGTGGACAAACAAGTTAATAAACCTAAAAAGTATACGATAAACCATGCAAACTTATATGATGGTGTAAGAATTGCCAAAAATAAAAATCATGAAACATAATAAGGAACCTATCTAACACTTACCAATTTGGCCATTTGATTTTTTATTTCATATGGAGTACCCAATGAAATACATAAATTTCAGAAAATGAATAGTTGTACCAGTATCACTTATTTGATAAATAAAACATAGTTGTACCAGTTATACTAGTATGACATTTATGGTTTAATATATAGTTGGACTATTTGTACCAGTTGTTTACATGTTCAGTGTAAGGAGTTTTATTGATATTTTCACATTATAACTTTGTAAAATTGTGTTAAATATTTCTTTTTCATAATACTATGAATTACCTAGTTAAGAAACCTAAAAATATAAGGTATATAATGTAAAATTAATGGTATAATGTAATAATTTAACAAAATGTTGAAATCTTCAAATAAAATATACTAAATATTGTCACCATTAACTAACAAAGATATTTATTTGTTTCATATGAAATATGATTTATTAGTCGTGTCAGTTACATCAATTTCATATTATACATGAATTATATAATTTATATACCAATTATACCAGTTATCCTAGTTATATTATTTGTTAATATGTTTAGTTGTATGAGTTATACTAGTTATACACATCAAAATGAGAGAAGATAAATTGTGTGGCTGTGATTGAATAATGAAAAAGATGATCTTATGGTTGAAAAAAGTGGGTCATGGTCGAAAGAGAGAAAGAGAAAAGAAAATCGTGTGGATTAGATTAAAAGAGATGTGAGATGATCCAATGGTTGAGAATGCACTTTCATTAAGGTAGTATAGTAATTTAACCTTCTTTGGTCCATGTAGAATAATTTTGGTGGTGTGATTTTTTTTTTGCCTTTTGGTCTATTTTAGATTAAAGTCCATAAGACAGGGGAGATGAACTCGTGATGGGAACAAATGCTAGAATAGACCAAATGGGGACACAAAAAAACTCAAATAGACCCATCCATTTTCCTTTTTGTTTTACATTTAATTTTAAATAGAAATTTAGATAAAATAACTAAAAAACCTAAAAACTTTAATATATTTACTAATCCATGTCATTACTATCTTACCGAGAATTCGACCCGGATTCAGACCTGAAACCCGACCCAATTTTAACCATAATCTTCTTCTTCCTCTTCCTCCTCCTCCTTTCTTCTCCATCAACATTCTTTCATCAAAAAAATCTTCAACCATCCACCAAATTCCTATTTATTATTCAAAATTGGTTAACCCATAGTCATTATCAATCAGTTATATCTTACATATAATCAAATTTCACTTTTTACGTATGAGATTCAAGAGAACGCAAAGTATTACTAATACCACAAGTACAACTCCAACTAGTACAACTGGTACAATTCAAACTAGTAAAACTAATACAACTACAACGAGTATAACTAGTATAAATAGATTGAGTATAACCACTATAACTGATACAAGTAAAACGTGTATAACTAGTACAACTTTGCAATTAATATGTTAATTATTATTTTTTGTTTTCAGAGATGATAGAAAAAAGAATGATGTAGAACTAATAAGACATGTTGGTCTAATCTCTCTCCCGCCGGCATGTATCAAATACATGAATAGTATATTTTTAATAATATTTGATTTGGACAATGATTTATTTGCAAGTTGTACTAATTATACGAATTGTACTATTTTTGGAAAAAAATCATCTTAATCTTTTTGTTCTCGAGGCGAAAAAGGTAGATGAGGAGCTAAAAAAATATTCAACCATGGTTCCAAAAACACGAGTCACCTGAAAGAGAAGAATGAGCGTCTGCGATGAGTAAGAGTGACTCACCGGCAATGAACAAAAAGAAGGGTTTTACTTTGAAGAAGAGAGATGCCGCAGTGAAGAAGAAAGATGCAGTGAAGAAGAAGAGAGATGCGGCACAGAAGAGTGAAGTGTGATGAAGAAGAGGAAGCTCGATAGTGGTGTCCATTAGTTTTTGAGATGTACCGGTTTGTACGTAGCTGTACTAGTTCTGAGTCGTACATGTTTTTACATAGTTGTACTAGTTTATTAGTTGTACCGGTTTGTACATAGTTATACTAGTTTTTAGTTGTACCGGTTTGCATATAGTTGTACTCTAACAGTGAAATAAAATAAAAAAACTAGTTATACCATATAAAATTTCAACTTAACTTAGTTGTACCACTTCTTTATGTGTACATGTATTTGCCTCAATACAATGAAATCATCAATTTTGTTAAGATATACTTGATGTATGTTTTTCAAAATTTATGTGGACAAAGAAGTTAACAAACCTTAAAAGTATAAGGTAGACCATGCAAAATTATGTGATTGTGTTATAATTTTCATTTTTTTTAAAAGAAACTTTCTGAATACATACCAATTGGGATATTTGATTGTTTTTATTATATGGAATACCAAATTGATTCTGTTAATTTTTGAAATGTTAAAGTTATACCAGTTGTACCAAAAATACTCATCTAATATATAACAGAAAATTATATCAATTGTTTATATGTCTAGTTTTAGGGTTGTACCAATATTTTCACATCATGGCTTTGTAAAAATATGTTCGATGATTGTTTATCATAATAATATGACTAATATAGTTAATAAACCCTAAAAATATAAAGTATATAATGTAAAATTAAGAGTGTAATGTAATAATTTAATAAAAATTTAAAAAACCTCAAAGAAAATAGACGGGAATTTTGTCATCATATATCAACTAGAATATTTACTTGTTTATTTTATGTGTAAATTATAATATTTATATATTAATTATACAATTTTAACATGTTTAGTTATACGAGTTGTACTAGTTGTACCTAGTCGAATGAGATAAGAAAGATTGTGTGGCTGTAAGTGGTTGAGATTAAAAAAATAGAAAAAGATAGAAGGGGAGAGAATGAGAGATATGTGAAATCGTGTGGCGAAGATTAAAACATAAATATGATGATCAAATGGCTCATGTTATATCTTCATAAGGGAAAAATCATCATTTTATTCTCTTTGGTCTATGTAGTTTTTTAGGTTGTTGTAGATTATTATTTGACCATTTATGCCATTTGAGATTAAAGTCCCTTGTGATGACATTAAATGATTCATCGCTAGTTGATATTAGCACGGATATTGGTTTTCACTATTTTGTTTAAAATAGAGTAATTCCAATATATGATTTAATTATATTCTAATTTCATGTTATTTCTAAATCTAAAATGCAATAGTAAATATGATTACTCTAAATATAAATGAATTTTATTTATTCATTATTTAATTATTTACTTATACTCCTAAATGAAAATTAAATAAATTTAGGAGTTAGAGAAACTTTTAGGCGTTTTATACAGTTGGGATCAAAGAAAAGTTTTTTTTCTAATGTGATGCCAAGTTACAAAAAAAGAAAGTCTTTCTAATGTTCAATTCATAGTTGAATATCATAAAAATACATTTCAATCAATGTTATGATAGTTTTTTCACAAAAAATAATAATAAAAATACAAACCATATAATAATAAAAAAATCACAAATAGGCTGCAACTAAAACAACATCAAAGTCTTTTTAACATCTGAAGTTAAAATTATTTATACAATGATTCATAAATTACTAATTTGATATCATTTATGTTTAAAACTAAAATTATGATTTTTTATATTTTAAAAAATTATAAATTTATTTTGATTAAGAACATAAATGTATGTATAAAAACATCATGTATTATTTCCTTCTGCAACATAGCGCGGATATCTACCTATTATAATTCAATGGTACATATGACCAACATAGACACGAATTAATGACTATTGGGAGAATTGTTGTTGTAACAATATTATTGAAGTTAATAGTTACTCCATCTGTTTCATAATTAACTTTTTAATTTTGTTTTATTATAAGTGTCGTTTTACATTTTCAAGGAAAATTTTAAATGTTTTTTTTCAGTTCTTACCTCTACTTTTAGTTCATAAATTAATAAAATAAAAAAATATATATTAAATAGGGATAAAATAGATAATTTAATTATTTTTTAATTTGTGTATAAAAACTTTATATGACATTTATAACGAAACAGATGGAGTATTAATTTTACAACGAACCAATGTTGAACCATAAGAATTTTAGGAATGTATACTGGTTTATAAGATTTATGAATCTGAATATAAATTTAATTTTCCAAGATCTTATGAAAATAATGAAATCAATTTAGATCTAAGAATTTTGAATATACATGGATATTAATTCTGTAACCGAACAATAAATAAAAATAAATGAGGTTTTTATCAGTCAGAGTGTCGTGCTTCTATTGGTATCCACACCTCCACAAACAGAATCTATACGGATGATAGAGTCGTAAAATTAACTTTCAAAAGTCTGAAAAAACTATTGTCTACTGAGGATTTAGGTTCTCAGTCGACATGAGTGTTTTTGTTGATCAATTATTATTATATAAAAGCTAATTTAGTTTTATATAATAATTCCAAAGGTACCTTAGCCACATTTGTTTTGACAAATTTCATTGATTCATCCCAATGGGCAATATATTGGTACAAGATTTGTGAGGCCTAACAACAGAGCAATTACGTTTAATTAGTAATCTCGAAGCAGTGATAAGCTCGACACGCTGAGTTAGGTAAGGACATGCGTCGTCTTCTACTTTGCAACGTCCACACGTCAACTTCTTGTTTCACGGCTATCACGGCCATTAAGACGCTTCTGCAACTCAACTTCCCGATATCGCTGCCGATTCTTCACCATCTTCGTCGCTGAAATAAGCACCTCAATCCAAGAGTAATAAGCTCCATCTCCCATACCAATTAAAGAAGCTCTTTATCTTTCGTCTTCACCTCCCGTCTTCAACTTTTCCTCAACCACCGGCTGGAGCGCATCCACTTCTTTGGTCTTAACAAATCGAAGAACTTTTTCCGCCCACTTAGGATTGCGGACAAGCGAACGCGATATTACCCAATCCAAAGATTGTTGATTCCGGTTTCAGAGAGATTAGAAGGGATAATATGATTCCCGAAAAGCTTCCTTGATAATCCGATATCTATATCGGATCTTTATTAGTTTCAACACCAAAACAAAGCAAGGATATACGACATAAAACATCTTTGTTTTGGTTTAAAACTCACTACAAAAATCGTCTAAGCGAAAGAAAAACTCCGCATACGAAAAAAAAAAACAAATCGATCAGAAGATCAAATATTTTACAAACAAAAAAAGGATCTCTCCCCTCTGAGAAATTCTTCTCCCTCTGAAAGATATAGATGAGTTAAGAGGAGAGAATTTTCTCACTCTAAGAAAAGGAGAGAGAAATCGTCGTTACCTAGTCACATTAGGTGTAGCTAGTGTGACACGCCCAATTTATAATATGTTTATCGCATATAACATACAAATATTTCCTAAAACCCATAATCCAATTAGCATAGGTGTATGACCCAATATGATTATATAATATTAGTAGTGAATTCTAAACCATATATAATAAGTGGTTTCTAGAGAACCTCAACATTAAAACTTCTACCATAGTAGCAGTGGAAATAATGAAATTTGCATTCAGACAAATCAGAAGACATTGTTTATTGGTGAATAATTCCTAACTCTTTACTTAAAATTGAAGTATCTATGCTAACTATTAAAAAAATTCTTTGAAAGGGATTGTTTGTCATGTTTTTGAGATAGATACCTTAGATAGTCCTACACAAGTGGTCTGCTTTCTTTATTATTTAGATTTGTGTATTGAAATAAGCTTGTTATTTTTTTTGTCTCCCTTATTGTTCGCAATTCAAATTCCAAGATAGGTATTTTAGTTCATCTTCTTAAAATTCCTAGAGTTTGTTCCATGAATAGTGCATAGTTAAGCAGTTGTTTTAAATGCACTTCATAAAATTCAATAATGTAAACAGAAAATTATTTATGCTACCTTTAAGAAAAAGCGATTTATAACACTTTCAGTTGAGATAGTTTATATTTTAAGACATTAATTCTCAAATATTACTATATATCACCCATAATTTAATTTATCTTGAGATTACTCTTATAGTCAGCAATATTGTCATTTCTAATTTACTTTTTTATGTTTATCCCATAGTGGAAGGAAGACATGTCAAGTAATGCAAACACTATAATACTATTGTAATACATAAAATGGATGAATAGATTATACTTATGTAATTACAAAGTCAGTAGAAATCTTCCAATTCTCATAAGACACCATAAAACATAGTAATTAAATCACTAGCTCTCTAAACTGCGTTCTTGTATCTCATTATTAGATTTTGATCAATATTAAATTTTTTTTTGCTATGTTGTGAAAAAAACTAACAATAGTAGTTTTGAATCTGCTTTCTATACTTGGGCGTTTTACACAGATCCAAAAATAACCGACCAAAAAGGACTATCCAAAACTCTATGGTATCTATATGGGTCCAAACCTCCTTTATTTCGAAACTGATATAGACAGATCCGAATAGACCTGATCCGATAAGTACCGAACCAAAATCCAATTAAAAAAACATGATTGTCCAGGATTATGACTACATGTATTCTCTTTTCTATACTTTTATTTATAATTTAGTTGTAAAGAATTTTGTTTATAATTTTATACATTTTTCACATAGTATGGAAATTTAAATTTCAAATTTATAGTTTATAATGTAACTTTAATTATTGTTATATTCTGTCATTTTACAAAATTTAAAATAAATACGATGTGTTTCAGATAACTTTGATGTTTTGGATTGAGAGAATTGAACAACCCAAACCGAATAATACATGGAGATTGGTATTTATAGTTAAAAAAATATTTGGAACTAAACTGACCCGAAACCAACATAACCAAAAATTTCCAGATACTAAATGGCTCCAAATTTTTAAGACCCCAAAAACTTGGATTTGATGGAAACCAACCCAAACCTGACTCGAATATGATCCAATGATCCGAATTATATTACTAGTGGGTCAATGATGTATATTTATAACCCAAAAATCATATTGTGATTTACAATGCAGTTCGAAAATAATGAAGTTTACTAAGATAAGTTAAAACTTAAGCACATATTTCGTCTTTTATGTTTTTCAAAATATATTTGTTTATTAAGCAATTTTTGTTTTCTTGTGGAAAACGGGAACAATTGTAGAACTGAGAGATTTCTTCTCTAACTAGAAGTATTCAGAATGACAAATCCTAGAAGTAAGTATGTCTAATTCCAATTTTTGTATATTCTAGCGAATAAGAAATAACAATCACTACATTTATTTCAATAGGTGCAATGGGATAAAGCGACGTTAGTTCAAGATCTAATAAGATTTCTCCATGTGATGTTGAGTATTTAACACCTTTCTCTAGTAATCATTCAGCTTTTTCTAAAAAACAAACGAGCACATCAATTTGGTGAACTCAGTAAGCAACCATTGTTAATAACTGAAAGCATCCTTGTGAATAGTACTCAAGGCCAAGAAATTGGACAGTCAAGCATGAATTTTCAGATGAATATTCACCAACTTCGTTTTTGCGATGAAATTTATTCTAATATTTCATTTGGTTTGGTAATGAGCTACTCAAGTCCTACTATGTCCAAGCCAAACTACAGAGACCAAATGCTTATATCAGTGACTGTTTGGCTGATAGAGATTATAGGTACAAATAGTTTGGATTTGATCTTGTGAAGCCCATAAAAGATCCCATCAGAGCAATTGAGTCATCAGAAGGAATCAAAGTAATCAAATCCCTTCTAGTCTACACTGTACTAAGGTATGGATGAAAATCATCAATTTTATTCTTTATACATAGCTAAGTTCTAAACCTTACAAATATATAATGCAGGTTTATGCAAAACTATGTTTATTATGAAATACAAAATAAGTTTGTATATATATTAACACCATCAAATTTTATGCTAACACACTATATACACATTTCATATTAAAAACTTGCATATTTTGAATAGACTGAGACAAATCTACATAGTTTACATATTGGTGAGAATAGGTTAAAATGCAAGGTGTAAGTGTAGAAAGAGTTGTAAGTTTAATTGTCCTTGATGGGTACATTCAATTGATCGGTGAAGGCCATGTTCGTGTGTACATCTGAAATATGCATCCATATGGTTCATCTACATATCTTATCCACAAGGACCACCTGAGTGTTGTTCGTTTTTATATTTTTCTTATGCATCTGGATGAAGCATCTGAATGCAACTATGTTCGTTTGCTTTTAATTTTTGAACTTGCATCTGCATCCAGATACACTTGTTACTAAAATGATAAAAATAGATATGTTTTACTGTTTTGGCAAAAAAAATTTTTTACTGTTTTGACGCAAAATTACATTTTAGAGTTTTGGCCAAAAGTATATTTTTTACGGTTTTAGCGAAAAATGTGTTTTGCGGTTTTGGCGGGACAATACGTTTTAGTAAGAAAGTGTGTTTTAGCGTGAAAGTATGTTTTGGTAAGAAAATGCGTTTTTGCGGTTTTGAGGAAAAATGCATTTTTACGATTTTAGCAGAAAATTGTGTATTTTAATTTTGGGCGGGAAATTGCATTTTTGCGGTTTTGGTGGGAAAGTGTATTATTCGGGAAATGTATTTTTTCGGTTTGGTGGGGAAGTGCATTTTTGTGGTTTTGGTGAAAAAGCGTTTTTCCATTTTTTGGCGGGAAAGTGCGTTTTTACGATTTGGCAGGAAAATGTGTTTTAGCGGAAAATGTGTTTTGGAGGGAAATTTCGTTTGAGCAAAAAAATAACTTTTTTCCAATTTTGGCGGAAAATTTGTTGTTTTAGCAGAAAAGTACATTTTGCAGTTTTGGGCGGAAAATTGTGTTTGGCGAGAAAGTGAATTTTGCTGTTTTGGTGGGGAAGTGCATCTTAGCGGAAAATGAGTTTTTTTCTGTGGTTTTGACGGGAGTGTATTTTCGCGGAAAAGTGCGTTTTAGCGAGAAAAGTGCATTTTACACTTTGGCGAGAAAGTTTATTTTTGTAACATTGGCGGAAAAGTGTATTTTTGTGGTTTTGGCAGAAAATTATGTTTTTTATGGTTTGGTGAAAACATCGTTTTGACGGAAAAAATATAATTTTCATAAAAATATGATTTTTGATTTGAAAATAATATGTAGTTTTTTGGTATTAAATTTAAAAGATTTTATAAATTAAAATAATATTTTTTCCATTTTTCATATTGGGATGAACTAGATGCATCTAGATGCACCATAAAACTCACATTTATTTGGGTGGGAATTTGAGGTGAATTTCAAAAATGCAGTTGGATGATGCATCTGGATGTTACATTTAATTCACTAAACGAACATTAGTTTGCATTTTCACCTAGATGGATCACCTGGATGAGCAAACGAACATCACCCAACTAGAAAACATCTTTGATCTCGAAGGATATTTTTATGCTCGATATAAATGGGAAATAGTTTTTGAAGACAGTGAAGGAGATATGATGCTTCTTGGATATGATCCATGGACGTAAGTTTTCTTTCCTTATTTTCTATCTCTTTCTACTATTACGAAAAGTTATAGAATATATTTTTGATTTCTTATGGCAAATTTTGCAACATGGTAAAAAAAATGCATACTCCCAAAAAGATGTTAACCTAATGAAACTAGGGACCATCTGAAGTGATTCAATGTCAACAACATCAATTGACCAGTTTCAGACACCACTAAACTCAAAACAGATACAAACTTCTCTTGATTGATTTTATTTTTTACATACCCTTTAATCTTAGAATAACGGTTATGTTTTATACTGTTCAGTTTGTTCATGTTTTGGTGTTTGGTGTTTGCTGATTTCTCTTGGGGCTTACCTTTATATGCAACAAATGCCTTTTGTGTCTTTTTTTCTTTTGTTGGTCCATTTTTTTTGTTATGTGTCTGTAATATATATGGTTTTGTTATATGTGTATGTGATACATATGTTTCTAACATTAATTTTTTATTCATTATTGTCGTGTTATATACAATAGTTTTTCATTTTCAAGTGATAATTGAATGACTTGAGCATAATATCATGCGGTACAGATGATTTCACATTCCCTAGAAAAATTAAGTGAAAATACTAGACTTTTTTGGAAGGATTGATGTGAAGAATAATAGAATAACAAATTTAAATAATGAAATGTTTTAAAATATTTAAAGATTCATTATATACTTCAATCAATTACGAGGACGAGTACTCTCAGTAGTACCAGAAACACCAGACATAACTTTAGCGACATCACCTGCTGAAGCTTCTGGCTTCTTCTTGCTATACAAGACCATGTAACAAGTCCACCAATAATCACAAATCCAACCGCCGCCGCTCTAACTGGGCACATCCCTAATGATCGCCGCTGGCCCAACACTTCACTTGACTGCTTTGATGCTTGTGCCGGTCCTGCCATTTCCCTTTCCTTTTTTTATATATCTATATAGATAATGTCTTTCTTTAGAATCAACTTATATCTCTCAAGAAATTTCTTGTAAAGATTGTTTTGTGAAGTTTGTGTTTGTGTTGCTGAAAATTTGGAATTTGGTAGAAGTATTTGTTGGTTATTGAGGTTGACCGCACTCGTAGGACATGATTAAGACCCGCTCCTTTGGTATGTGTGTTTTTATTATTGATTTATCTATTTATAGCTTCAAAAGAAGTACGTTATTGTTTTATGAAATGTCTACAAAAGATGGTAGGAGATTTATGGGGTCAAGAAGTCAGATGAAAGTGATGTTCTCACGCTATTTTCTGAGTGCGAATTTTGAGAAGCCCTGCCCAAAGAGGGTTCACTTGAGAGTGGCAGAGATGGTGGTTAACTTATGCTATTGGAAATGATAAAGCTCTCAGCTGTTACGGCACAGAGCTTAAGGGCAAGACACCGGAAGACGTGGAGGCAGTGTTTTTAAAAAAACTCAAAGGGTTGTCCGCCTCCTGAGATTCTTGAATGGTTTAGGAGCAGTTATGATGAACTTAGCAACAAAGATAAGAACATATTTGTTGTTAACCCTTGGCGTGAACTGCAGAGAGCTGCTGAATTTTCTGATCAAGATTTACAACATTGAGTATCTCACACTTCTCAATCTTTCAGGCTGCATTGTGCGTAGGAGCTTCCCTGAGATTGTGAAAGAAGTAGGATAGGTCCAGATTCTCTATCTGAGCTGTACAGGTATCCAGAGATTACACACTTCAATGTCCATTATAATTAGTCTGAAAGTGCTGAACATCTTGTTTATAATCTGGAGGATCATCAAACAGTACTTGCTTGCTAATAATGGTCAGATGATTAAGGGGAAAATGGGCTTTTAATTCCCGAAGTATTTTGAAATCGACAATTTTAATACTCAACTATTGTTCGCGTAAATTATTCACCAACTAATAGTTTACTGCGCAAAATTAGGACCGAAATAGTCAACCGTTAACTATTTAACGGAAAGATAACGTTTCCGTTAAATTTTTAACGGTTGACTATTCTGATCATAATTTTGCGGCAGTCAATAATTAGTTGAGGAATAAATATGCGATATAATACTTGAGTATTTAATTTGCCGATTAAAAATACTTGAGGAGTTAAAAAAACAATTTATTTTAAAATAAAATCACAATTTAACTTATTCTTAAGTTAGATATAACCAATATAGAATATTTTTACTTTTAAAAAAACTTTGAGGTTTTATAGTGACATGTACGATAATAAAAATAAAAATAATTGTATTTCATGTTTATAAAAATTATTTAAGATGGTTTTTAAAATAATTCTTAACTAAAAAAATTAATTTAAATAAATATGCAAGATATGTAGGGCTATATTTAACTGAAAGTTTTAGATGATTTGTATTAAAATGAAAAATCCACTGTCATTTAACCATGAATTAAAAAATAAAGAGAAATTGCTAAGAATAACATAAGTTAAGTACCACTTTGCAAAAATACACACTATAAAAAATGGTAACATTTGGGTTTACATTTTAGTGATTATCGTTTGGGTTTAGTGTTAAAGGGGTGAAATTGAGTTTCTAAATGTTTTATAAATATTTAGAAAAAATAATTTAGTATATTTTCATCAAAATTTAAAGGTATTTTTTGAAAATTGTCATTCATTAAAGGTAAATTTGCAAAGTGATATCAAACTTATGCTAGAATTGCAATTTCCCACAAAATAAATCATTTAAAATCACTCTTATTAAACTTGACATTTCATAAAATATTTGTGAAATTCATTGTTATTGAAAATTATTTAAGAGCAATTTTTCAAAGTATTATAAAACCAAATAAATTATTTATTTTGAAAGGTTGCTCTTAAAACACTTTCAATAGCAGTGGATTTTAATACAAATCATCTAAAACTCTCAGTTAAATACAACCCTACATATTTTGTTTATTTATTTAAATTGAATTTTTTAGTTAAGAATTATTTTAAAAATCATCTTAAATAATTTTATAAACATGAAATACAATTATAATTATTTGTATTATTGTACATGTTACTATAAAAACCTCAAAAGTTTTTTTTAAAAGTAAAAATATTCTATATTGGTTATATCTAACTTAAGAATATGTTAAATTATAATTTTATTTTAAAAGAAATTGTTGTTTTTAATTCCTCAAGTATTTTTAATCGGCAAATTAAATACTCAAGTATTATATGCGCATATTTATTCCTCAACTAATTATTGACTGCGCAAAATTATGATCAGAATAGTCAACCGTTAAAAATTTAACGGAAACCGTTATCTTTCCGTTAAATAGTTAACGATTGACTATTTCGGTCCTAATTTTGCGCAGTCAACTATTAGTTGGGGAATAATTTTGCGGCGAGCAATAGTTGAGTATTAAAATTGCCGATTTCAAATTACTTCGGGAATTAAAAGCCCATTTTCCCGATGATTAAGTATCAATATTTTGAATGTCTTAGATTCACTTTCTCCTTTTAATATTATGATGTCTTTGAAGTTTGGTTCATATAATTAAAAAAAAATAATGGTCAATAGCAATTGTTTTGGGTTTTCTATTTGATGTGTGTGTTTCATTTGTTGTTCTTGCCCCTATATAACTTTGAAGACACCACACTGGGACGCAATTATAAGTAATAATCAGACTGAGTTGTTGAAGTCTGGACAAACCATTCGTCAGGATTTTTCAGTCCGATATACATAAAACTACATATCTTTGTTTTCCGTAGAGTTCATTTCATAAAAAAAGTTATACAGTTTTCACTGAGGACTTACGTAAAATGCGATACTGGGGTTTTATATTCCAAGGTTCAAAACTCGGGAGGCCGAGTTTCAGATGAGTCATTGTGCGTGCAGGTTGTCTTGGCCGGTGAGGTTTTTCGCACCATGAACTGCTGGGGAAGTGAATCTCTAGATGCTGCTGCGACTTAGATAAGCGGAAGAAAGATTTGTTCGCAGTTTTCTTCAAGTCTTAAAGCATTTAAATTGGGGAATTACCATCTCGGTGATTATAGGTTCCACTTTAATGTTTTTGCTGGTGTCAGATTCTGGAGGTATCTTTTGTTGAGGACATTGGCGTCTTCCGGTTAATGTCAGAACATGTGGCTGTAGCATTCCGTCTCTGAAGTATGAGAGAGTATTTGATTTACTGCAATGAGGTTTCCTTGCATTGGTATTACAAAGAAACCACTTGGAGAAAAAACTCAAACAACTAAAATGACACATTTGACTTACCATCACGTAAAGGCTTATGTGGAGGAACGTCCTTGCTGTACTTGTCATTCACTCGCTTTAAATCAGCACGGACTTTCCTGCATCACTTTATCAGATCAGACAGCAAGCATCGGGATTGCAACATTCCTCTTGTTTGGTTAATGGACTATGGCTTGAAAAGCACAAGTTATACGATTTCAGACCTAATCTAGTTTACAGTTACTTTGGCACAAAGCAGCTTCAACACTCTTAGAACTAGGGATGTGCACTAACGGTAACTAAGCTGAGGCAACGCTTCAAAGTACCACAATTATGAAAGTATGAGTGGGTAGATTCCCAGATTATTACCATCACAGGAGAGTTGATCAGAGGGTGATCATTGCTTCCATATTAGCTGAGCCAAGAGGTAAAGTTCCTGCGTACATTGCTGTTAGTAGCAGCATGCGCAAAACAACAAGTATACATGTACATTCTGCGTTTCTTTATGGCTGTTCAGTTGTCATTATTTAAACAGAGGCCTAAACACATGAACAGAGTATCCTATCCCTAACATGAACTATGCTATTCCCATCCTTATCGGAGGTTATAAGATACAAGGTGCCTAACAGCAATGCCACAGGTTTAACTTCGCCTTCTCCAGAAACATAACAGCCAAAAAACGTTTCAAAGAAAGGAAAGGATCAACCTTCAAATGGTGATTTTACAGAGTCAGGACTTAGTGCGCGCAAACTTGTGCAGCTCTCTCTTTTTGAATACTGAAATTATAGCAAGGAAAACATTACTCAGCCTGCAGTGTTCGATTTTAACACCCTACAGGAATTATACACAAGTCATACAAAAAAAATTCTAGCTAGGAGTAGATGAGAGGGTTACAGTTCACGGATAGAAAGGTACCTACACAACTAAACTCACCTCTATCATTTTGTGAGATGGACTGAGATTCTTTGAAGCAAAATTATTGGCTAGGTTTGGTTTCTTCTCTTCTGACAAGAAACATAAGGAAAATTGAGTAGAACAAGTCTTGTCAAAAATAAACACTGTCCTGACAAAAAAATTCAGACATATGATACCAGAATAAGGAGAAGATTTCTTGAAATTAGGCCTGAGCACTGCAAAAGGTTTGCGCTGTTGCAACCAGTGATCCACTACTTGGTTGAGCCTTAGGATCAGATAAAGGGTTTACATTCGTTCCTTGGGTTCGCATATATCGACAAGATATGCTTGAAATGTGAGTCTTTCACCTGAGTTCACAACTTCGTTGGCCTTTAACATCCTGCTTTCGAGTAGATTATCAGCCTCATCATAAAGCACACACCTGCTTTTCAGTTCACTTGGTTAGCTCTCAAGCTTCATTACTATAAGCAGATACATATATTTGCAAGTGTCTAAGCTGAGTTTTAGAGCTTGACGAAGTGTAAGCTAAACATATTCAGTAATCAATCAAAGCAATAAGTGGAAGAGTGAATCAATCTGAGATAAACTAGGTGATACCTCTACACAATTAGTCAAGGACAGATCTGATTCGAGTAAACTATGGCCACAAATGTTATTGGAATAGTGGGTAAAGCGAGACCTTTTTTGTGGCGAGATGGAGATGGAGGAAGCCATCGTGAAAGACCTTTCTCTCTCTGAGTGAGGTGCTTCGTATACATCGCAATCCATCTCTTCTCTCTCCGCCATTCCTTCTTCTTAATCCCTAGCGCCCCGACTGATAAGTAACTGTTTTTCAAATTTGAGTGGACGCTTGCTACTGAATTAAATTATCAAATTTTATAATAATGTTTGGGTACGTTATAATATTATTAGTATAGAATTTTTATAAACTTTTGTATTTTTATAACAATCTAAAAACTATTAGATATTAATATTAAATTACCTATTTTTTTATATTTTTTTTCTAAATTTGAAATATATGCGAAAATTAATTAAGTTGGACATACGTAATAGAAGGAGGCAAATTTTTAAGATACTGTTAAAGTATTTTTACTTAATTTTGAATTTTTGTTTACAAATAAAACATGAATTAACTTTAATTATTTTTATAATAATTAAAATTTTGATTAACTAACTTTGAAAATATATTCTAAAAGATTTTCTTAAAAACTTTCAGAAAAATATTTATTTGTATTTCAATAAAAAATTAAAAGATATGAAAAAATATTATACTTTATGTTATGCATAATAATAATAAACTTACTAAGGATGTTTCAAATTAAAAAATCACACATGAAAGTAGGTTATAATGTTTATGTGGCTTATAATATTATTTTTATAAAATTTATAAATTTTCTATTTTTGTAACAACATTTTTTTAAAAAAATATTATGTAACCAATATTAGTTACATTTTTTTTATAAATTTGAAATATACATAAAAAATTAAATTAAGTTTGACATACATAACAAAGAATCAAAATATTTGGATAATGTAAAAGTATTTACCTAATTCTGAATTTTTTTATAAATAAAAAATAAATTCAATTTTTAATTAATTTTTATGATAATTAAAGTTTTAACTAACTAATTTTCGAAAATATATTTTAAAAAAATTCTAAAATATTTTCTTAGATTTTTTATCAAAATATTTATTTGTATTTCAAATAAAAATTAAAAGATATGAAAATAAATAATTTTTGTTATTGCAAAATTTAATATATTTTCTAGGGATGGCTCAAATTAAAAAATCACACATGAAATTAGTCATAAATTATATTTTAATAACTTCTATTTTACTAGTATAGAAGCTAAATTATCCCAATTACATAGAAAAATGTTAATTTATTTACTTTCTAGACCGAGAGACATGTATATCAAGAAGACAACTTTAAATAATTTTTTCTTTTAATAATCGAAGTATTCCTGCGAACCAAAGCTCAATTGACTAATCTAAGTATGTGCCAGATAAACTCAATTACTCATAATAGAAATTAGAGATTCATGTCACCTAGTCACACATGTTAGGTGTCGTGGAGTTGATTTTAGTCTGGATCACTTAGCTCATCAGAATTCGCCGACCATTAGACCACTCATGTATAGTTAACTTTAAATAAAATTATACACAACTTATACAATGTTGACATGTCTTACATCTGGAATGAGTTAAATGAACTGTATACACAAATTGTATGTTCTACAAGTTAACCTATATTTGATGTTTACCATTTGGATGAACTGAATTAATCACGAAACACTCTTACACATATCTCTTTCTCTTTCTTTTTCTTTTTCTTTCTACAAGTCGATCTGTCGCCGGAAGTCTTTGCAGTTAAGCATGCTGAGAGGTGAAGTGTAACTCACACATATACGTATTATGATGGAATGTGTCAAAGTTGTAAACTTTTTTGGGGGATGTGTTGAGGGTTTATGTATTGGATGAACATGGTACATCGTCAGAAGCTTCAGACAGAATGATTGTTATGTTAGTTCCTCTTCTCTGTCTCTATCTTTTATTGGTTACTTGTGTGTGGAGGATTATGAACCTGATAAGATGTTTGAACATCAGGGGACTTAGCAAGAGTGAAGAACAGAAAGACGCTTACGCTGCTGTGGTAAGGCATGCAAACACCCATCCTGAGTAAGTATCTATGGTGCTTAGAGAATTCATTATTGCAGTTTCTCTAAAGAGAGTTTTTTTAGCTAATCACTCATTAATTAATTAAAAGTAAATAATTAATAGATAACCGATCCTTAATTGAGCATTTTGGACACCAATTTTTAGAGAGTTCAAAATGTTTGGTCTTATCATGTTATGCCAGCTAAATAAAATGTCATTTTACATATACTATAAATTTTCATGAGTTTTATAGAGAGTTTTAAACACACGTGATGTCAGTACTGAATGAAACATATTTTTTCTCTTTTCTTTATTTTCTTTTAGTAGACCATCCCTTTGTGGGACATTTTCTTTTAGTAAGCATATCCATTATTGATGTTGGATTTAAATAACTGAATATGCTTCGATAACTATCCTTTTGTGCAGTATTACTTTAATTCGAGATGTTGATGTTGCATCTAATATTATTATTTTGTTACATAAAGTCTTAGCATTATTGAATTCTTATAGATTGTTTACTTTGTCAAAGTGATTGATTAGCTTAATGGCTTAAACTTCCATGTCACCCACAACATCTTGATTCTTGCTGGTTCAATTTTCTCATATTGCAGTCACAAGAAGTGTGGTTCCAACTTCTACCACTTGATTAGCTTAATTGGTTTGCTCTCTATGTTCATTTTCGCGTATATATTTTCAATCCTGTAAATGTTTGGTCTTATCATGTTATGCCAGATTAATAAATGTCATTTTACATATATTTAAAATTTATGAGTTTTTAGAAGAGTTTTAAACACTCGTGTCAGTACTGAATGAAACATATTTTTTCTTTCTTATTTTCTTTTTCTTTCTTTTTTGTTTTTTCGTCTTATCTTGTTTTCTCCGGAAGACGACGATGTTATTCTTTGTGAGGACGACGAAGGCGGTTCTTTTTTTTTATGTTCTGCATCCAAACAAGATTTAACCACATCGAAAGAGATTCTCTGATTGGAGTTTTGATCGATGGCGAAAGAAACTCCGTTGTTCATCGTCGTCCTTTCCGACTTTCTCACTACGACAGGTAATCCATCTCTTGACTATGTGTATTGTACTCTATTGCTTACTGGTCCTATCGTTTTGATTTGGATTTATCTTCGGTTTGTAGTTTCTTAGTTTTGGGAGTAAGATGTACGGTTCAGTGGATGACGTGAGAGAGGCGTACGAAGCTATTGCTCCAAGTGGTAACTTTCTCAATCTGGAACCTTAAATTGAATCCAATCAATTCAAGGCTACTCCAAAAGTAGTATATGTGGTGTTGTGCTCTTGAGGTTCTTTATAAGTTTGTATTGGAGTAACTCAAGTATGCAATTGACTTTTTTGTTCAGAACAAACTCAAACTTAAGGTTCTATTCCACTCAAGCTTCACTTGCTTTCAGTTTTTAATGATTCTTTCTGCTTCTATGGATGGATGGAGATGTTGTGAGGGTCCAAGGTGCAGTCTCCGTAGTAAGAAGGTAAAGACAACATAAAGCTCCATTAACTCAAAGCTTATTGCATATACAAATACTCATTTACAGTCTTGACTTTGCAGGGACGTAATGTTGTGATCGAGCAAAGTTGGGGTGCTCCTAAAAAGCATTGAATTCAAGGATAAAGTCAAGAACATTGGTGGTCCAGTCTTGTCAAGCAAGTTGCTATTACTACTTAATGACGATGTTGGTGGATCGCTCCACTGCTCTTAACTTGATTTTATTGTCTTGTTTTCTTCTTTATTGCGTTCACATTGGCTTAGTAGTTGATTGTGATGAATGCCTGGTTAGAGTTAGGTTGTGGTTAGTGAATATGCGTGTGATGAATGCGTGTTTGGGACTGTGTGCTAGGTATTAACATGTTAGATACATGTCAACTCATCTCTTTTCATCTATTAAAGCTGGTTCTTTTGCTCTTTCTTTCCATTTTCTAAACACGTTTCTTCTTCTCTTTCTATCAGTCTTGCAACACAATTTCTTCTTCTTTCTCTCTTCCTTCACAGTTTTAGGATATGGTCATAGCTCCAATTTTGTTGACCTTTTGAATGTCAACAACAATATTATCTATCCTAAACCCTTTACCTCATGAGCCAGTTAGCTCACAACTCCCTCTGTTTACTATGCAATGTACTGAAACTTCAAGCTTCAGTGAAGAGACACCTACAGAGCACAAAGAAAGAAAGAAATGGAGTCCCTCAGATGATGTAGTGCTTATTAGCTCATGGTTAAACACGAGCAAGGATCCTGTTGTAGGCAATGAGCAAAAAGCAGTGGCTTTCTGGAAACGCATAGCAGCTTACTTTGCAGCTAGTCCAAAGGTTGAAAGAGGTGAAAAGTGAGAGGCAATTCAGTGTAAGCAAAAGGTGGCAGAAGATAAACGATCTTGTTTGCAAGTTTTCTGGATCCTATGAGGCTGCAACAAGACAGAAAACTAGTGGATCAGAATGAGAATGATGTTGTTAAGGCAGCACACAAATCTTCTACAATGATCATAGATGAAATTTAACCTTCAACATGCTTGGGAGGAGCTGCGGTATGACCAGAAATGGTGTGACCTTGCTACTAGTAAGATTGATGGAAGCTCTAAGAAGAGAAGGTGTGAGGATGACTCAATCATCTAGCTCTCAAGCAACTACCAATCTAGGTGAGCAACGTCCTCTTGTGTGAAGGCAGCAAAGGAGCATCAGGTAAGAGAACTATAGTGGATGGCAAGGCGCTCTCAGAGTTTCAGAGTATGCTGTGTCTATTAAGGAGAAAGACTTGTCGGTGAAAGAAAGACTGTCAAAGATGGGCCTGCTTTGACAGACTCATTGCAAAACCAGAGCCACTATCTAAAGAAGAAGAAGGCCAAAGAAGAAATTAGTTACAGAATGTTGGCTAATTAATGTGGCATGTTAAAACGAGTATCTATGTTTCATATATCAGTTTCATGTTTGTTTTCATTTAAAATTACTTGTTGTTTTCGTTCTTATTATGTTTTAGTGGTTTAGGAAGAAGCTATGTTTAAGTTTCTTGTGTGATGTTGTTCTGGTATGGAGTTTAATGTATTTGTTTTATGTTTAAAATGTTATGTAATGAATTAAGTGTAACATTTGACGTGCTGATTGATTTTTAGTAAGTTTATGGCATTACAAGAAATAGACTAGAACAAGTTTTAGTAAGAGTTTAGACAATGCTGATTGAGTTTTTGATGTTTTTCCATGCTGTGGAGTTCTTGCCAAAGAGTCACAGACGAAGACATGACAGAAGAGGTGATAATTGTACTAATGTCTTCTCACGGATAACATGACACAGAGAGAACATGCTTGTGCTTATGTCACGGGTACATAACACAAGAAAATTGTCTTGTTCTTCTCTCACTTTATACTTCTTATTTCTTATTACTCACTTGTGTACTATTAAATGATGATACATTTGATCAACATTTTGATCAAATCATTTTATCAAACTCTTGAGAATTTTTCCGTTCATTACGGTGGTCAAGAAGATGAGAGGAAGGAAAGAAAAACGAGTTTTTATCAAAAGAAATCGTGAGAAGGCCATGTACGTTTATGGAATGATTATTTATTCAAAATCAGTGGAAAGTCCAACGTATCCTGAAAATTTATTCAAAAGACGTTTCGAATGAACAAGTCATTATTCATGCACATTATTGATCGACTCTCCAACGAAGTTCACTTCTTTTCGCCAAAAGAAAGATGGTCTTGGAATGGCTTGGTCTCTTAGCACTCCAAAAGTGTACGACAGCCATCGTGTCTTGGCATATGGTAGTGCGGCTGATACAGTCGACGAAATACCTCAGGTTCAGTGAAACTACAACTCAGTCATGTGTGGAGAATTTGTGGAAGGAATAATTTATTGTTCGGCGATGAGTACTAAGAAGACCAACACTGGCTGATCTTCAACGGCTACTTGATATTGGAGAGCATCGTGGATTCCCAGGGATGATAGGAAGCATCGATTGTATGCATTGGAGTGGAAGAATTGTCCTACCTGCTTGGAAAGGGCAATATTTTTGTGGTTCGGGGTAAACCAACAATCGTTTTAGAGGCACGTTGTTCGTATATCTATGGATATGGCATGCATTTTTGGACCTCCAAATACCTTAAATGATATCAATGTCTTGATCGCTCACCTGTTTTGATGACATAATAAAGGGTTAAGCTCCGCAAGTTACTTACTCTATCAATGAAGAGAGTATCAATTGGACTTACTATCTCACTGGTGGTATTTATCCGAAATGGGGCAATTTTCATCCAATCTATTCCAATACCACAAGGGCCCAAAGCAGTTTTATTTGCTCAACGTCAAGAAGCTGTTCGAAAAGATGTCGACCGTGCCTTTGGAGTCTTGCAAGCTCGCTTTTTATTGTTAAAAATCCAACACCTTTTTGGGATAAAGTCAAAATTGAGAAGATTATAAGAGCATGCATCAGACTCCATAATATGATACTAGAAGACGAACGAGATGTACTCATTTTGATGTTTCAAAGTTTCAACAAGACAAAGACAACGGAAGTTCACATGTGGATCTCACGTATTCTACAGATATGCCTACAAATATCGCCAATATGATAGGTGTTCAAATAAGAATTTGTAAAGACAAATGCATCAATAACTGAAAGCTAATTTGGTTAAACGTATATGGCGTAAATTTGGACATGATGAATACAACAACTGAACTTTTCAAATTATTCTTGTTTATTTTACTAATCTTTGTTTTTATGTAATTTATGGTAAAATAACATTATTTTTTACTATGTTTTTATTTTTATTAATAAACAATGTTTTAATATTTTTTAAATAAGAACCCTTATTCAAGAAACTCCATGCGAGACAGCAATATATGGGTTTCTTAAATAAATTTCTTAACTAACTTTTATTATTAAACACAGTCAAAGAGAGAAACCAAATGGGGTATAATGGGGTAATGATGCTGCTCTTAGTGAGTCTTTTATGGTTTAACTAAAGATTAATTAAATTGTTTTGCGTATACTCTAAATCTATAGAATAAATATGTTTTATCACTTATATTTTATATAAACATTTTGATATACCGATTTATTTAACGTATTATAGTATTAGAAGATATATTAGTAGTTCAAAAAGAAAGGAGATTAAATATTA